>JAACJM010000589.1:0-11561 GCA_013368315.1 Tetrapyrgos nigripes
CTCTTCGTCTTCCTCTGTTCCTACAGCACATATGTCTTCTCCCTGCATTGCAGCATTGACTCGGCCCCCAGCAGCCTCTCGTCTCTCAACGACCCAAGCACACACATCCACATATTCTGGCATGTCTGGCTCACAGAACTGTATCTTGCTCCACTCATTCTCCCAAGTAATACCAGAATGCTCCCAATAATCTCCCCACAACTTCTTCATCTCCTCTTCGACCCTCTGGAGGCTATAGCCAGTGGCATTGTCAATGAACAACTGTAGTATTGTCCATGTGTAGAATTCAGCAGCCAGGATGATAAGGTTTGCTGCATAGTCACTGTCATAGTGATGCCCTGCATGCTCAGCACTCTTTTTTAGCTTGGTAGCCCTGTCGTTGACGTTGAGTTTGCCATCAATGATCTCCTGAAGCACTGCAGACATCGATTCCAATTCGCTGGCTGGCACAGCGCTGATGGCCTCTGGAATGAGCAAGTGGAAAGGGGTCAGAGATGAGGAAGGGTCCTTTGGTCCCCTTGAAGTGGATGACGACAAAGGTACATTCTGCTGAGCGGATGATGATGGCAGTGCCTGAGAATCTACACCTTGGTCCTTGGAGGGTGTGGGTTGAGTGCTATCTGCAGCAGGCTTGGTGACAGTGGAGGCAGGAGACTTCTTGAATCGTTTCACTGAGTGCAAACACTTGTAATTCCTTGGATATACAGAGGAATTACACAAGACTTACACTAGTACACTCAATATGTAAGTCCACTTGACTTACTGAAGTATTACCAAGGACCACTGTGAGACTTCATGCCTTACAATAGTCATATATAATTGTTCTATTTTTCTTGGTCTCTGGTAATACTTCAGTAAGTCAAGTGGACTTACATATTGAGTGTACCAGTGTAAGTCTTATGTAATTCCTCTGTATATCCAAGGAATTACAAGTGTTTGCACCCAGTGTTTATGTTCAGATGGGGACAGTACTACTCGCAACAATGAGTTAGCGATCAGATCATGGGAGTCTTGGGCTCTAAATTACACACCTGGTGGATCACCAAATTTTAAGAAGAGCTTGTTGCACATCCAGTCGTAGAACAGGGCCCTCATATTCAGTGTTTTACACTTGTGCCAGTGTTCCCAGTATGCATCGAGGAAGGCTTTCAGTTCACCAGTTTCATTGTTCCACCAACCTGCACATCCAGGTGCCAATTTGTCCTTGGGATTCTTGCCTTTTGTCATGGGAGGTATATGTCTCAGACTAAGACTTGGAGAAATCAAAAAGATATGGTAACATGCATGTCACAGGGTTCCTTCCCACACCATAACCCAAAGCTCCAGAACCTTCGAGAATGGAGAACGTCCTTTTACTGGTGGTTGCACAATGTTTCCAATAATCCTCATGTCCACACACACATTCTACAACAGCACTTGAAGAGAGTATAGTGTCAAAACATCCATAAACTGGTATATAGATGCCAGCCTGTATATGTATATCAGCACTAATACAGTCAAAATCTCTCAGTTTGCTCTCCATTGCAAGGAATCTGAACGATGGAGAGGAGACATTCATATCCAGCATACACTATAGCTATACTTCTGAATTACCAATGAACAATATAGGTATTTCCAAATTACCGACAAATGTCAATGGCCACTGGAATTAATCATATGCCCCAGCATATTAGATACCATGTGGGACGTATATAGGAACGTTTACGCATCAGAGGGCTTGGCCCCAGAGGCAGAACTTCATTCAACCATCGGCACCATATCTATATCTCAGTCTGGGATCTGCCCTAGCAGCGATTGCACAAATCTTCCATAATCCATATATCATTATTGGATGCAGGTGTTTCTGATTGTAAAATTTTGGGTTGGTCCGACATATGGTCAGACTATCTGCATTTGTACAATTGTGTAGATCTTCCATAATCCATATATCATTATCAGATGCAGGTGTTTCTGATTGTAAAATTTAGGGTTGGTCTGACATACAGTCAGACTATCTGCATTTGTACATCGATTCGTTATCTACATATGTACTGGTACCAGTGAGTCAGCCAACATGTTAGTTCATTGTTGGAGATAAATTCTGAGAAATTTAGCAGTGCATGCCTCAGAGCTGAGATTAGGTGGCTTGGCCCCAGAGGGAGAACTCCATTCAACCATCAGCACCATATCTATATCTGGGACCAGCCCTACTGCTAAATGAAATAAGAGTTATTGCCGGCTTGAATGAGCAGATCTTCGATATATCGGATGCAGAAGGTGTTTCTGATTGTCAAACTAGCATCAGTCCGACATACGGATCAGACATACTTGCATTTGTACATCAATTTGCTGTGTACAGTGGGTCAAAAAATTGTCCACATGTTTCGCATTTTTGGAAAGATTGCCAATTTAAGCAATACTGAGTAGAGATATTAAAATGTGGTCAGTGATGGGCAGAAAGCCCTTGATAAACGCTACAATATTCTGTCTGTTTTGTCTTATTTGGCTTAAAACTCATGGAGATATGACTGATTTAAAATGGTATGTCATTTGGACAATTTTTTGACATGCAAGTGAAAATACAGAAAGTGCTAGCTCAGTACTTGGTATGCCCTCCTTTGGCCTTCAACACAGCCTCAATCCTTCTAGGCATGCTCCTGATCAATTTCTGACAATCTTCTTCTGTGATTTCATCCCACTTTTCAGCTGCTCTGTCCCATATTTCCCAAACTCCAGAGGGTGCTGTGTCATATCCATTGAGCTTGTGTTTGAGGGTTGTCCAGAGGTGTTCAATGGGGTTCAGGTCAGGAGATTGAGCAGGCCAGCTCATGCAATGGATGTTGTTGTCTTCAAACCACTTGGTGGCCAGTTTTGACTTGTGTTTAGGATCATTGTCTTGCTGAAAAATGGCCACTGGATCAACACCCAAAATATCCATGCTCTCCAGAAGGTTGTTCTCCAAAATGTCCACATACTGCTCTGCATTCATCCTGCCCTCCACCTCTGCCATGTTTCCAACTCCTTCCCACCCCATACATCCCTACACCATGATATTTCCTCCTCCAAATTTGACTGTTTCCACCACATTTCTCTCTCCCAAGGATTCACCCTTCCTCCCCCACACATACTGCTGTCCATCTGACCCATATCGATTGATTTTAGTCTCATCTGACCAAATAACCCTTTTCCAGTCATCCACAGTCCAGTTTCTGTACTTCTGTGCAAAGTTTAAACGAGCCTTCCTGTGAGCTGCAGTGAGTTTGGGCTTCTTCTTCGTTTTAGATGTGTCCACATCATGCCTGAGAAGGGAATTTCGAATGGTTTGGGTGGAGACAGGTTGGTCAAGGAGGGGATTGATGTTTCTGGCCACTTCTGTAGCATTTTCAGCTTTGCCAGTGTTGATTTGTTGGATAGCAGCACGTTCATCAGTGGTAGACAGCTTTCTAGGACGCCCTGCTTGATGGTTCTCCTTGTCAGGATACATCTCTTTGGCCAGAGAAGCAATCTTTGACTTGGATACCCAGTTTTAGCAGAGATTTCCCTGGATGAAGCAGAAGTTTGGAGGAGAGAGAGGATATTGTCTTTCTGGGTGGATGTGATGGGTCTCATGATTTGATGAGGGCTATAGAACAACTGGATGCCCTTATATATGGTCCAGCTGGCAGCTATGATATCATTATGATGTAGCCATTGCATCATTGTACAACTCCACTTATGATGTCATCTATGAGACATCACATAGTTACAATACTGATTTTGAAGTGGCAACTCAAAAAATTGTCCAAATGACATACCATTTTAAATCAATCATATCTCCATGAGTTTTGAGCCAAATAGGACAAATAAAACAGATTATTGTAGCTCTTATCAAGGGCGTTCTGCCCATCACTGACCACATTTCAATATCTCTACTCAGTATTGCTTAAATTGGCAATCTTTCCAAAAATGCGAAACATGTGGACAATTTTTTGACCCACTGTATATATGTACCTGTGAATCAACTGACAGGTTAGCTCATCATTGGAGAGAAATTCTGAGTGAGGGATTATTCTGACAATATGAATGAGAAGTATGTGTGTGCACTGCAAGCCACAAGTTTCCAGCGTCTGTACATACACCCATATCTATACACCAATTCTGCTACTCCTTACAGATAATCAAGGCAATGACTGTGAGATAGAACAAATCTTTAGTGATCTCTTTCAATGCTTTCACCTCCATGTCTACCTCTATGTGACGTTGATTGGCATCCTGCATGCATTGAAGCAAGTCCTTCCAAAGGATAACATCAGTTTCCAAAGCGTAAGCCCTGGTGAGTACGATAACAAAAAACTCAAGGTGCATGAGCTTGTCAAGTTTGCTTTGTGCGATAGGGATATAGATGAGGTGACGGGTCTCCACCTCATGACCTGTGAAGCTGGGGTCAGGCCCATATTCTTTACAGCGTTGTGCTGGGGACACAATTCTTAGTTGAAAAAAAAAATGAGCTGTAAATTGGCACACCATTGATATGACTCCATTTTTCAGGACCCAATGGACCTCCTGGGAGCAGCCCAGCCCCAGATGGAGGATCATACCAGGAGTAAGAACTATCACGAATGTCGCTGCGACACTTGAATGCTTTTCCAAAAAGCTGAGTGAACTCCAGATCCATATAGTCATGGGCTCAACCATAGTCTTCTGCAGCTGTTGGTGGACTTAACATAGTTGAAAGATATCTTTGCATCCAATCCTGGCCTTCACTTCGCCCAGGAGGAATATTGGGAACCCAGAATTCACAAGAGATCATCTCGTCACTATATCCAGCATACTCAACAGAAGAATAAAACAGAAAAAGAGCACAAATGCACGAAGGAATAGCACCAATTTTTTGGCAGCAAAGTCCCAGAAATGAGGGCAGTGTATGTCAAAGATATCTGTCACGATCTCAACCTGTTCTCCGTCAAAAGTACGAGCATGCTTGTCGTTATCAGAGCCAACAATGTCCATGCTAAGTGAACCACAAGAAGAGACACTCAGCAAGCAAGGGCTGTAAGGAGAAGAGTGAGAGAGGCAGGAACTTCAAGAAGATTTGCAACGAATGAGAGAGATCATTGCAGTACCAACACATGTCTTCTATAATACTGGTTCAGCAAGTTTGATGGCAGGCCTGGACTAGCCAGTAAGTTTGATGATGGGCTGGGTAGACTAGCCAGCAACTGCTCATATACATTGGCCACATCTCAGCAGTGAGGCATAGGGCACTGATGAGCTGCAGCACTTGACTGCATCTTCAGAGCCTCACTCAAACAGTATATGGCTTAGAAAATGACAGAATTGGAATGTGCGCACCTGAAAATACTAACAATAAATTTTTGACAACGGAGTATGAGCAAATGAGAAAGTCAGACAAAACCAAGAATGTTGGTACTAGTTTAATGCTTTTGTGGCCCCAAACTCTACAATACCAGGGAAGAATGTCTGGCTGCCAATCAAGCCAAAAGTGCCAAACACTATGCCAAGTGTGTTCTCCGACTATTTTGGTGCTCCTCAAGGACTGACCTACATATCTTTATTACAGGTATGCCACTACCATCAATGACACCTGATGCAAAACATACGATAAGATGTGCCAAAAGGCAGCTGCACAGAAGCTCAGGGAGGTGGAACAGCAGAGACAAACTAGAAAGGCAGCACTCAAAGTATCTGAGAGCAATCCTCAAGCTAGGTGCATCTCCACCCTCCTCAGTTTACTGTTCTGGAAATGTGCTTACTTGACGTTCTTCCTTGTTGAAGGTACATCCATATATATTTTGGCATGGTTTGACAGACACTCAGCTACATGAAATAGCACCAAGATCCTCAGGCAAGCAGAAACTCACTATGAGAAATTAGTGGCTCAACTCAAACCGACGCTGTTCAAATGGTTCAAAATGCTCTACAACAAGCACATAAGCAATAACCACACCTCACAGAACATTCTCCTGGAAAGTGCAACAGTATTCAACAGGGTGTATGATGACTTCAAAAAAATGGGGAGCATAGTCTATTCATGGGAAGGGGTCTCTAAAGGATGGAAACAACTTGAGCATTGGACTAATGAGGTGCAGAAGTACATTATCTGGGTTGATGACATGCAGGCCACTTGTATGGTCAGTCTTGATGAGCTTGTCCACTTGCACAAGCATGGAGGGCTTCAGTACCAGATAGATTTAAAGTCTCACTAGGCAGATAGGGGCTAAGTAGATATCCTCTTCGTATATAACAACAATGTACATGATGGGCAGTCTTAAATCGTTTTTTAACTGTCCATCATCATCTCCAGCACCTTATTACACTCCTCTGCATTGACTATACCCAAGGTATGTGTCGTTCATTGTACTTTGTGTGCACACCATTGTTAATGATCATTTGTGTACTGTCTTTCATGTACTTTCTTAGGATATGGAAAGCTCAGGCCTGAAAGGCAGACCAGGAGATAGCAATCAGCCTTACGCACCAACAGGTGGAAGATTTGACCCTGATCAAGGATATCTGCTGTTGCTCAAAGGAGAAAGGGAAGTGGATCTGATCAAAGCGCTGTTCTCACTCAGCTCATATTTGGCTGCAGAAGTCAAATTTTTCTTCCGGAACCCGTAATACAGCTATTCTTCTGGTTTATGACATTGCTTGTCAGTACCAGTGCAACTGCAGTGGATCTTAGGTGATACCAAGAAGTAGACATGAGGTGCCAATATGTATGAGTTCTAGAATTTGAACTTCGCTCTGACTGACTGCTACCATCATGGCAGCACCCCAGCAAATTATTCTGAATCCTGAACTCCTCAGCTGCTCACTGATACTGATGTCATTGCCAGCCCTGATGATCTCCATCCTCAGGCTTGCACACAGTATTCGGGTTGAATTAGTAGACAGTAACAACCTTATACTCATGACACCTGAAGCACCTGAGCTGGGTATGACCTTGGCAAGAACCCTGCAGGTGCAACAATCAGTGGTCGAGACCTCCAATCCATCTGAATCCCATGGTCCTGCAATGCAGGCAGCAAATCTCGTTCAAGTCTACTATGCCTGGAAGACACCTCCCTCTCCTGAGGAAATCTTTGATCAGTGGCCAGGTTCTTTGGAGTCAAGATGCATCGTTGTTTATTGTGGAGCCTGCATAGGATTTTTTTGTGCATTCGTGAGTACACCAATGAATGTATCTCGATATCTGTTGTGCTCATACCCAACTTGTAGGGCAATTGCTGATACCTTGGTGCTTGGTGTCAAGGATGCATTCAGGAAGGCATACTCAACCTTTGAGGAGGCTCTTGAGGAGTATGCTGCAGTGAAGAGTGGCTGTGTTACCAGAATACAATCGCTGCATGTGTGTGGAGATCCAGTAAAATCCAATCTTTTGTTTTCCTACACCGCACCTGGTTTCCAAGGGGACATAGCATTTGCGGTTGATGAAGCTGAGGTTATCATGACTTATTCAGCCATGTCTCCAGAGCTCGCTGTTCTTCCAAAATTCCACACTCTGTAGGTAGATTACTTCATGTTCAGAATAGCATAATTATGATTCGCTTCTTCAGTGATAACAGGCTCTGGATGGTCAGAGCAACCTCCCATATTTCTCTTGACAGTGACTGCAGCATGATCAAAGAGTCATGGGACAAAGACATTGAAGGAACTGCTGAGTTGCAGGAGTGGCTCCCAGAACCGGAAATGATAGCATCGTCATTGCGTTGGCCATCCAAACAGCCAATTGTGATTCTCACTGATGAATCGGAATCCGATTAGCCTAATATTCTTATAGCAATCTAGAACCATATATGTATGTGGACTATGCTGCATCGTAGAGTCCAGCACTCCTCATGTCATCACCAAAAAAAAGTGCAAACGAGCAACAAAGTCAGGGTTCTGGGACTGCCCCCAAGGCCACAAGCACCACATTTGGGCTGTCCAAAGCAGGGAAGTGACACTTGGATTATACAACCACCCATCTCTCTACTGAGGATCTTCTAGCATCCTCTCAGCCTATTTCTGACTCTGAGTTGGACGATGAACAGAAATGAATTCCCACGTAAGTAGCGACTTTGATCTGGAAAATAATGCACCAGAAGAGGAGTTCTCATTTTTCTGGTCACCCGAAAATGCTGTCTCAGATGACACACCCCTACAAGAAGCTTAGCACTGCAGAATCTTTGGAGTGTGCCTCAAATCTGCGTTAACAAGCGGGACTACAACATTCATTCAGTGAGTATTCTTGCATATGTCTATAGGTATGTATATACTTATGACATGCAGGATAATCCACTTCAAGCATGGATGCAATTTTAGGATGATTATTTGGAGGACATGCTCTGGGTAGAGGGACGACGTGAGATGGATGAATTGTGTTGTGGCAGTGGATGTCAGGCCATAGGCACGTATTGATGTGCAGATGATGAGTGTGTGGGTGGAGGTTTGTTATGCAAGACCTGTATTGTGTTGACACCATGCTCATTTGCCACTTCATTGGTTGGAGGTGAGTCCAGTATATGTATACTGACTGGATATATATTAATGCCTGTTCAAGGTCTGGAATGGGAAAATTCTTTGAGGGTGCAAATCTGTACGACCTGGGCTTGTGAGTTGAGCTGGGTCACAAGCCAGGCTCTCGATATGTCAATACTCATTCTGCTCATCACAATTTATACAGTTGTCCACACCAATGGTATCCATTACTGTTGGAGTGGACTTCTGTCACTGTTCAGGAAGTACTGAACATCACACTCAGCTCATGCGGATTTTGTGGTATCCTGCAAACACCCATGATGTTTGTGTGTTTGCAGCAGTTCCAGCACCTCAACTGCCTTGGCAAATTACCAGCCTATGACTATTACTGTGCACTCCACTTAATGACAAAAAGAACATCAAAGGAAAGAGCCAAAAGTCAGTACTAAGTGGTTTACTTCATCTGCTGAATGTGCTTATTTCTTCAAAGGATCGTTACCATGCCTTTCTGTGAGTCAAGATCGAATGGAGACATCTAAAAATGTGTAAGCGAGGTGGCTGAGGTCATGCACAGTCTGGAATCATTGTTGGGAGAGCTGGCTATGGAGTGCCCAGCATGCCCACTACCTGACAAAAATCTGCCCCCTGATTGGAAGCTTGCTGATCCTGAACTTCAGTAAGTCAGAGGTCTTATTTTTTCATGTGAGTCAACATTCATTATACTGACCTAGGTATCTCCATGCCCTGTTCCTGGCTCTAGATGCCAAACTTTTGCTTGCGGGTAATCGCATTGTGTATCAGACAAAAAGAAAAGTCCATTTCTGGGTGATGGCTTTGCATATCTTTTGTCCTAGCTCTCCCTAGAAAGCAAGCATATCCTCAAGTATGTTGATCAGGGAGGATGTATGTACATCTTATTCTAAATATTGGCCCCTACTGATTCCCTTGATTTTTGAAGATGAGCAATTGCTCTGGATTCCAGGCAGTGACATTGTCAAAACATCAAGAATGTGGTAGGCCTCCATGTCAGTGGCATGGCCGGGGTTTGCTGTGGCTGGCATCAGATGTGGCAGCCTTCAGGTCTCGGAGATCTACAGAAAAGGGGAAAGGTACGTACTTGGTTGACATTGCTACACTTACATATCATCAATGACTTACTGATTTGCACAGATACTGCAATGTAGATTTTGTCTTTTGGTGCACAGTTCAAGAGACGGGAAATATCTGTGCCTTGTGATCTCTTACAATATCACATGCCAATGGAGTACCAATTTCTGGCAGCGTATGGTCGACTTGGATCCAACTTTTAGGCTCAAGTTCACCTGTCAAGAAACAGGTTCAGATAGGGACTGGATGCCTCTCAGGCCACCACACAGGAACCAAAGACGAAGCAATAAGGCAAATAGATGGTATAGATGAGTAAGCCAGTACTGGGCCAGAGTCTACATAGTACTGAGGACAATGCTGAGCAGTATGGATCAGAGGACAGAAGTGGACAGACTGAGGAACTATCTACAAAGCCTTGGAGTATATATACAAAAGTGCGAAGGAGAACAAAATTAGATCAGCAGGTACTGATGGAAACAATCAAGGAATGATAATCAGGTATCTAAGTGATGTCAATATGTGTAACAGGTACAGATATGATCTGTCAATCAGAGAAATGATGCATCAAAGAAGATGGAAGCCATAGGTACAAGGAACATGATCTAGAACCAAAGAAGCGAAGAATGATGGAAGGGAGAAGAATGATGGAAGGGAGAAGAATGATGGAAGGGAGAAGAATGATGGAAGGGAGAAGAATGATGGAAGGGAGAAGAATGATGGAAGGGAGAAGAATGATGAAAGGAGAACAAAGAACAGGGTCTAGAAGCAAAGGCATGAAGGGATTCATGACATCACCGAAACTGGCATCAAATTTCTAAGGGCCCACCAGGTAAAGGGTCATGCTCAGTTCAACTTCAATTACATGTCAGGATGTGGCAAGACACATGGTGAAGTTATATAGGAAGGATGGTCATTGACCAATAAGGCAGCTGCACAGACTAAGGAGATGGGACTGGGAGCTCGGGCTCAGACGCTTGACAATATCTTCAGATTTCATAACTATCTAACAAGGGAGAATCTCAGTATGTAATCACATAGGAATCTCATTGACTTGACCACTGATCTGGCTTCCAGACAGGGTCCTTGCCTGCAAAGAATTTGACCAGTTCTATGAGGATTTTCATCGATTTGATGAAGGTCTGGCCTGAAATCTGGGAAGAGCGCTTTTGGATGAATGGGAACAGGATGTGATTGCTTGGGAGAAGAATAAGGCATGCCTGTGTCCATATGAGGGTGAGAACACAGGTGAGTACTATCCTTTGATGTGAGAAAATGAACTAAAATGTGTCATGTTAGGTGATGCAAAGGACCAGTTTAAAGCTGTTCAACTAGAGATGGAAGCAGAGGAAACAGCACACATCAAAAGTGGTGCAGGTCTGAAATATCCTAGCAGCCCACAAAGATTTATCACAACTGGTATAGAGCTCCAGGAATCTCAGTATGTATGACCAAATATTCATCTGGGTGAGTTTATCTGCTGATCTCTTTTTGCAGGTGAAATCTTGCCTTGTTCACAACTACAAATCAGGGACTTATGCCAACACAACAGTTAGAACTGCTGTGGAGGCGATCCTCACTGCTCAAACACATATTTCATTTTCGTGCTCTTCAATGATTACTGCTGCCTGGGCTAGCTGACGTTCTTAGCCTGACTGACATGGAGCGGATCAATGATCTGGATATGGCACATGTGGAGAAGTTTCCACTCTTTTTGCTGTCCGACTGTTGAATGGCCAGTGCTCATGCTAGAGCCTGTTTGGGGGACTTACCAGAAATTGAGGTGAGAATGAGGGATTGTGAGGTGTGGGATGCCCTTGAATGGGTTCGGGATGGACTCAGAGCATGAACTATTGCTACACAGTTCAAGATGCGCAATCTGGGAGGGCAGATAGAAAGTACTTGAGCCGGTGGCATTCTTCAGCAAATTGACATACGCATTCATAGCTGAAAGATTCGGTACTACCAGGCAAGAAACGCCCTTTTGAAACTACAGGGCTCTGGGGATTGGGAGGATG
>JAACJM010000587.1:0-11163 GCA_013368315.1 Tetrapyrgos nigripes
AGCCAGCATGTACTCATCCTCCTTGTCAAAACCAAAGGGAGGATCTTCCCAGGTCAAAGAGCCACAGGACAAGCCTACTCGCCCGGTTATAGATGCTCGAAATGCCTCCAAGTGATGGTTCAATTCAATCTCGTCTTCTCGGGCATACGAAGAACCCCATCCTGAGAGGATCCATCGTTTGCTGAACATGACATCCTTACAGGCTTGACGGTCTGTTGGCAGTATGAGAAGGGGAAGACCTCCACGAGGTTCGATTTGGTCCTGCCTGAGAAACGGTAAGTAGTGGTAAGCATATATGTGTGACGACGATCACCAATAGTACGGTGGCTCTTCTGCTTTGTAGACCCAGCTCCAATCACCGCTGCACCCATCTGGATCCTGTGGTAGCACAAAGGCCTGTTCAACAAGGAGACGATATTCCTGGGTTTTGCTTTCATCTTGGCTTTCATCTTTGGACCAGCTGTCCCGGCCCACGCGGTGGCAAGGTGAGGGGGCAGATCCTGGTTCTGTGCCTGACATAGAGTCTTGAAGGGAATCCTAAAACGAGGTAAGTGTGGGGGAAAAGTCAATCAAGAGAGGAGACCACCTCGGGAGTCATCTGGCGATAGCGTCGATGTGGGTGGAAGGCAAGAGCCAAAGCGTGATCTAGAGGTGATGGCTAATTTCAAGGAAAATTGGGTGAGACGATCAGACGCAAAACCGTGCTCTTCCTAGCCCAGTCGGGTCCTCAGTCCTCACGCGGACTTGGCATAGCCTAATGGTCGACGTAAATGACATACGAGACGCGTGGCTGAGCGGAGTCGGACCATCACTGCAGGACCTGGAGTAAGAGAGTGCTATCAACCGCACATATGTATACAGATCCGAGATTCACTGTGCCGATAGCATAGCATTTTTTTCACGCTATGCAATCAAGCTGTAGTAGACTACTTTCTACTCTACGATAGCTTACTCATAGGTTATGTATCATTCTAAATGTTAGGTTACAATCTACACTATATGAGACGCACATCAGCCTATGGCCAATTTCAAGAATCACTGCGCAATAGACTGTTATTCAGTCAATGGCAGCTTAATTTTTCATTCAACGATAGCCTTTATATGAGTAGTCTGGTGGCTATTTTCAAGCCTATAAGAGAATGGCTGATTCGAATGTTACGCTCGCTGTCCGTTGGGAGACGATTAATTAGGAGACATGGTAATTAGTATACTAAGAGTGATAAGTAAAAATGTTACGCTATTACTAGAACGCCGTTGACGTGGGAGCGGCTGTCAAAACAACGTGCTCAACAACTCTCATCCTCCGACTGCGACCATTCCTTCTGTTCGTCCTCGTCAGCACGCTGCTTTCCCTTTCTGCTGGCAGAGTTCTCCTCCTCCTCCTCCTCCTCCTCCTCTGCTTCCCCATCCTCTTCATCGTCATCATTAGAGTCATGGCCAGATGACTCTGCATCACGTCTCAGGCGTTTTCGTGATTGGCTGGTAGATGAAGATTTGCGTTTGCGGGTACTGGTAGGATTGGTGGCGGTGGATTTTTGTTGGCTCGAGCGGTTGCGTTTGGCAGCATTTGCCTTCAAATAAGTGTATTTTGCGGGTGGGGTTGCAGTGCCAGTGTTGTACCGCTTTGCACGCTGGTTACTGAGAAATTGTTTGACGATGGCGATTGTGGCCCAGTCCCCGATAAAACAGTTGAGAATAGGGTGCCGTTTACGCATCTGGAGCTTTGTGAGTATTTTTAGCTGATTGCGACTTCACAGTTACTCACTGCGTCTTGGTATGTTGCTCTGTCGGCCACAGGCTGTTCGTTCCATGGTGTCATGATATCCATCCCACTTTTGTAGAAGAGTTGATGAGCACTGCTCTAGATGGAAATGTCAGTGAAATAAACCAGTGAGTAGCAATTACTCACAACTATTGCGTTATATCTCACTTTCTCTCCATCTAATCCCATTTCCTTGAAGATATTCCAGCTTGAACCCGAAGGTCGTGGAATTTCCTGCTGGGTAGCCTGGTTTTCACCAAGTTTCCATTGCAACTCGGCGTTTGTTGCTTTTGTTTGAGCGAGTTCGGCTGGTCCAGGTAATAGGGTCAACACGGTTCCTACAAGGTACGGTATGACTTACCTCTTAGCTTAGTAACCAACTCATCTTCCCCAGGCTGCCCTGCTCCATCAGGACTCTCACTGCTGTTATCCTTTTGACCATGATTACTGTCTTCGTGTCTGGTTTTGGATTGAGGGGAAGTTGACATCTCTTCTTCATGAATATCGTGTTCGGAGGTTGGTGCTGCACCTCTTCGAGAGTCAGCGGCAGTTTGAGAGGCTTGTCCCGCTGAAGTGGTTTGTTTAGTCGTTGGACGTGGTGCCGGTTGTGGTGTCGGTTGGGGACGGGGGCTATCGGCTTCCTGTACCTCATCATCGTTGTTATTGTCCTTTTGTTGACGACGGGAACGGTTCTCTGAGTTCTTGGCTTTCTTGAGGGCTTCTGTTGAAGGGATAGGACTTCAGTAAGTGTTTCCTAAGTATTTCAAAATTTACCGGTACTCACTTTCCATTTCCTGGTTTTTTTTCAGCAGTTCTTCGTATGTCAGCTGTTCAGCGTTGGCATTGACCCCTACTGCCAGAGGGCTCCGATCGTTTTCATTTGTTGTCCTGCGACTGGAGGATCCGTTGATGCCCTTTTTTCTTCCTGTTGAGCTGCTCGTTGGGTTATGTTTGCTAGGCGTGGTAGTGCCTACATGAGACGTTATTGGAGTTTTTGGAGGAACAGAAGACATGGTAGTTTGAGTATTTCTGGTGGTTGCCGCCATGGTGGTGAGGGTAATGACAACAGAACGACGTTGGGAGCGTTGGCAACAAAAAATTTTGGTAGTCCAGTCATGTGATTACGTTTATTTTCTTCCAAGTCCTTCGCCTGCGTCCTCCTCTTGTACACATCCTTCATTTCGACATGCCTGGCTCCCGAAAGCAATGGTGTGAACATTGCAGGGAATATATCAGTCAAAGGCGTGCAAACCAGCACCGCGCTTTCTTATTTAACCCATACCCAACTCCCTCTATTCTGAACTCGTCTACTTCCACACCGTACACTCGCCATGATGACAACCTTGGAGATATGTCTTGGGATGAGCCGCCTATGGGAGAAGAGCCTTCTTCATCTGGCCAAGGCAGCTTTACTGGTGGTGGACTGCGAAACATCCGGGCTTGGGTTGAAGATGTTGACGATGAAGAGGACTTGATGGATGCCGAAAACTGGACTTCCCTGGAGCTGGATGATGAGGATGAGAGTAGTCAAGGAGACAAAGAAGAGGATTTTGATTGGGACACATTCATACAACAGCACTGTGCTCGACATGGTAACCTCTCTGCAGAAGAGCAGTTTGGGGCATCTTACGAGCAGGAGGCGGCAGGAGGTATGTCCATGCTCCATTAATGTACTTTATAGACCTTCTAAGATTTTTTTACAGCTACTCTCGGTGAATATGACCTCGCAATATGTCAAGCTTTTGCCTACAAGCTCACGACACACACCACTGACCGCGCCTTTGCGAAAACCCCTTATGCCTTTCCTCGGCATCCTTCTCAGCTTCCTCTACCTAAGCTGGATAGGATACGGTCACGGGTCAATGCCCTCACCGGTGTAGAGCCCCGTCTTTTCGACTGCTGCCCCAATTCCTGCTGTGTATATACCGGACGACATGCTGACCTTGATGCCTGTCCTTATTGCACCAAAAACCGATTTCGTTCCAACGGCAAATCACGAAAACAATTTACCTACATTCCACTCATTCCACGACTCACGGCATTCACTCGGAGCCAGGAAATGACGAAGAAGATGGAGTACCGAGCGAAGGAGCACACGCACAGGGCCGGCCATCTCAGCGACATTTTTGATGGTACAACATATCGAAAACTGCGCAGACGCCACGTCCACATTAATGGCCAGTCCCTCCATCACAAGTATTTCGAGGATCCCCGTGACATTGCTCTTGGACTCTCGACTGATGGCTTTGCACCACACAAACGACGAAAAAAGACAGCCTGGCCGTTAATTCTATTCAACTACAATCTTCATCCTGATATTCGTTTCCACCTCGAAAACATCCTTTCTCTCGGTGTAATACCGGGCCCCAAGAAGCCTCACGACATCGACTCTTTCCTATGGCCCCTTCTAGAGGAAACATCCCTCCTGGCTCATGGTGTACGCTCTTACGACGTGGTTAACAATGTCATTTTTCCACTGCGAGCATACCTGATTGCAGTCTTTGGTGATATTCCGGCTGTATCGATGTTAATGCATATGAAGGGTCACAACGCGAAATCTCCATGTCGCATGTGCTCTATCGTTGGTGTGGTTGGCCCCAATGATTCCCGAACCAACTATGTCCCTCTCAACCGGGCATGGATTGACGAAGACGACAGGATTAGGGTGTATGATCCTACAAATCTTCCTATGCGTACCCACGACAACCTTCTCACTCAGGCAGCTGAAGTGCAGGCTGCTCCTACCAACGCACAGGCGGAACGTCTTGCTCAGCAATACGGTATCAAGGAAATCCCAGCGTTATCATTTCTCGACTCTCTCATTTTTCCGACATCCTTCCCTTACGACTTTATGCACCTCATATGGGAGAACCTCGTCAAGAACCTTGTTCTCCACTGGACTGGCCAGTTCAAAGGCCTTGACGATGGGTCCGAGAACTACACCATAGAGAAGGCTATTTGGGAGGCTATCGGCGCAGAAACGGCGGTGTCAGGTGCTACCATCCCTTCTACATTTGGTGCACGGGTACCTGATGTCGCAAACGACAAAACTACCATCAACGCAGAGATGTGGTCCTTCTGGACAATGTACCTTGGGCCAGTTCTTCTGCGCAAGCGTCTCAGCAGGAAGTTTTACAACCATTTCATACTTCTCGTCAAACTCTTGAACAAATGCCTTCAATTTGAGATTACTACGGAGGAAGTCAACGAGATCCAACAGGGCTTCGTGGAATGGGTGCAGAAATATGAGAAGTGAGTGACGTCGTACTTGCATCAATGTCTTCGTTGGCTAAAACAGATGACTCCACAGGTATTATTATCAATACTCACCAGAGCGCGTCTCGGCTTGTCCACTCACGATTCATGCGCTTCTTCACATTGCGGATAGCATTGAGACTATGGGACCCGTGTGGTGCTACTGGGCCTTCCCTATGGAACATTATTGCGGGTCTCTTCAGCCAGCTATCCGAAGTCGGCGTTTTCCATATCATTCACTGGATCGTTACGTGCTTGAGACTGCACAGCTTATGCAAATCAAATTGCGTTATGATGTTATTGAGGAGCTGAAGCTAGGGCTGTCGAAAGTCAATCCACCACAAGGCTCATCAGAGCTTTTCTCCAGTGAGTCCTCTGCTCCGAACTCAATAGCTCTTTCAACTGACTTATCACCAACTTGATTCCAGCTCCCGACTACCTTCTCTGTCCTCCGAAGGCACAGTCACCTGATGGACACCTGTCTGCAGGCTTGGTTACCAGTATCTGTGCAGCACTCGTCACCCCATTAAATACCGAACACACACCCTGCCAGAAGAAGAAGAGAATCCCAATTGGGGTGGTCAGACAGCATTTCAAGTCAGCTCATGTTGAAATCTGGGGCTGTGTGTGTCAAGTTGACTCAGAGGAAGGCGAAACTATTCGGGCTTCATGTGTAGGTGGCATAGCTCAAGAAGATTCGAGGGATGCGACCTTTATACGTGTAAGTGAGAGCTGCTTTGTTAAACCTTGTCAATTTTTCTTAGCTGACATCTTTCTGTCCAGTATCAGGCATATGTAGATTTACACGCTAGGATGAATAACCGTCGGCAAAAGCTAGTCCTTCAGGACTTTTACGGTCAGCTGGAACGGATCATCGTAGTTCGTTTTACCGAACAGGCAGCCTATCAGGCGCTCAAACTGACTTCTGGAGAAGAGATCTGCCTTGCAGCGATCCGTACCTGTAAATTGGACAAGAAGCAGCCTCTCCGCGATATCGGTATGGACATGCACTTCTATTCTGGGTTTGGTGCATTGGACGTTATTGGTATTGAAAGCATCCAATCTCTCATGGGTAGGGTCAGGGATAGGAATAAGGCAGGTTGGGCATTGTTGGACCGTAGTGGCACACTCAGGAGGACTTTATATACGGACTCAGATGACTGAATGACAGTAGTTTTTGTAATTAGGACAGACTACTAAAAATCATTCTACTGAAGGCTGATTTCTCAGTTCATTACTCTTTCGTTGCGTAGACTACTTACTAGTTTACTTTTCAACCTATGTTTGGATACTTGACTGGTTACTTTCTAGTCTACGAGATAGCATGTCTTTAATCATAGACTGATCTGCCCCATCATTCTACGATAGACTAAATTTCATGCTATGCTAACTCCACAGTGATTGCTCCATGCGTGCAACTACAAACCGCTTAGGCCAGCTTAGGTCGGCATGGAAGGATTGATCAAATACAACGTTAATTGCCCATGATATTGACCCAACGGGCGCGGCACAAGTTAGACTTGCGGCTGAGACACGTATGTCCGAGTCGCCAGTCTAACTTGGTTATGTACATTACCAGGATATCTGAAATGGAACATCGGTAGGTTTAGACTAGTATAACTGGCAGTGACTATGGGCAATTGCAGATGTGACTGGATCGCTACTGTTCTTAAGGTGGAAGCACAATGTTACTATGTATACTACTTAGACCATTTCACATCACACACTACTCGGACAACGTAGATCCTTGGTCCGGAGTAGGGATACCGGCCATTTGACATTGCACCATCAACAGATATGTATCCGAGGTACATATTAACCCTAGCTATATACATCTCGTCACTATCACGAAAGGTAAGGCTCAGTCTTGGGTTGTCACTGGGCTGCCTGCATAACACACACTTGCACGACATACACCCATAGTCCGGTATAAGGACACCGGCCAATGGACATTGCACCATCAACGAATATCTATCTAACGGATATAACACCCATGGCTATATACATCTCGTCATTATCAGGGAGAGCTAAACACTCAGGCTCAGGCTTGGGTGGTCATTGGGCCACCTGTACAACTCACACTTGGGCGACATACATCTGTCGCCCGGTATAGGGATACCGGCCATTGCACATTGCACCATCAAATATCTATTCAACGGATAGATCCCCCGTAGTTAGAGAAATCTCATCATTGTCAGGAAGAGTTAAAGGGTCATGCTCAGGCTTGGGTGGTCACTGGGCGGCATGTATGACACACACTTGCGCGACATACGTTCATGGCCCGGTATGGGGATACCGGTCATTACATATTGCACCATCAACGAATATCTATCTAACGGATATATCACCCATAGCTATATACATCTGGTCATTATCAAGGAGAGTCACAGGTTCATGCTCAGGCTTGGGTGGTCACTGGGCCGCATGTATAACACACACTTGGACGACATACGTTCATTGGCCAGTATAGGGATACCGGCCATGACACATTGCACCATCAAATATCTATCTAACGGATATAACACCCATATCTATATACATCTGGTCATTATCAGGGAGAGTCACAGGTTCATGCTCAGACTTGGGTGGTCACTGGGCCGCATGTATAACACACACTTGAGTGACATATGTTCATTGGCCGGTATAGGGATACCGGCCATTACACTGCACCATCAACGAATATCTATCTAACGGATAGATCACCCATATATACATCTGGTCATTATCAGGAAGAGTCACAGGCTAAGGCTCAGGCTTGGGTGGTCACTCGGATTCCTGTATACCACACACTTGGACGACATACTTCCATAGGCCGGTATAGGGATACCGGGTATTTGCATTGCACCATAAATATATCAATCCAAACTATATAAATCCAGTCACTAAACTTTAACTGTATACATATTGCTGAACATTGCAGGCTCAGGCTTCGGGCTTCACTAGTCACTGGCTGCCTGTATAACACACTACTCGGACTACATAGATCTCCGGGCCGGTATAGGGATACCGGCGATTGGACATTGCACCATCAAAAAATATCTATCCGATGTATGTATCATCCCTAGCTTATAGCTTTGGACATTTTCACGGAAAAAGTAGCTGGCTCAGGCCTGGGTGGTCACTGGGCTGCCTGTATAACATACACTTTGAAGACATACGTTCATGGCCCGATATAGGGATACTGGCCTTGTCACATCGCCCATCCACCAGTATCCATCTCATATATACATCAATCCCACTATATACATGTATTCCTTACTAAAAAATACATGCTCACGCCTGGGTGGCTACTGGGCTGCCTGTATTGTAAACTACTCGGACGACATAGGCCCATGGGCCGATATAGGGATACCGGCTATCCACACTCCAGCATCAACCAAAATCTATCTCGTATATAGATATATTCTAACCCTTTGCATTTCGTCATTGGTACTAAAGATTACAGGTTTAACCTTGGGTAGTCACTGCGCTGCCTGTATTATATACATATATGCCACAAAGGCCTCGATCGCGCATGAACTGTTTGCGCTTCCGGCGCTCTTAATTGTGAGCAATGACATATACGTCATTGCACACCATATACATATATGCCAACGGGCTGCAATGTCGTGTCGTCCTCCATCCGGCAGTATATCTGGACTAAGCGAACAGTTCTATGGATTGCGCGCTATGCCTACAGTATACTCCCTCTTAGTGCATACCCCTCCGTCAAGGCCAAAAACACTGCCATATATGATATACATATATCATGCCCCATCATATACATATATGCCAAATGGCGCCAATCCCCTGCAGATCGCCGTCATTCAGCCGACGGTATGTCTGTATTAAGCGAACGGTCTTATGAGCCCTATGTCCGCGTCAGAGATCGCATCAAACGATGGCCCGATGGTCAAGCAATCGGTATCCCATTTTGGGGCTAACTCCGGCTTGCCGAGTGGTGCCGCTTGATGGGTAGCACACTGTCCTAATCCCCACCGATATACCTACATGGCCGCAAGCTAGCCAGGCCGGACGCAACCCGTGAATGTCCCTATATGGGTTATGGGGTCACTCCACTGGTATACAGATATTGGTACCCTATAGGGTGCTGATATGTACAAAATGATAGCAAGTCCATATATTTATGTCCATGCCCTAATCTGTGCCCAACCAAACCCGCCTGCAGACTACAATAATCATGGGTATGTATGTAGGCATATGTACATAAACATTAAAGCAAGTAGCAACTACTAACGAGATACTCGTTTTGGAAAGTGGCCGTCCAAGCCAATTGCGACGCTAAAGCCGAGTTCGGAAGGGAGTCCGAGAGATGGACCTCGGTCCATAGGATGATGTCCAAAGCACCGGTCATATGAGTCTCTGTCTTGGCCCTAGGATATTTGGCAGGGCTTTTATAAAAAGGAGTTGGTTGTGAGCGTAGAAATAACCGTCGCTTTTTATATGAAGCTAACTAAGGAACAACCTAGTATTTTACAAAATTGCTGCATCTCAGGGTGCTAATCTCATTGTCACCGAGCACCAAGTTGGAAAGGATTTGGGTGAGCTCGGCTGTTATTTTGTTGGGGACGACTGGGTCCATGGCTACTAAGACCATTAGCCATACATTTTAGCGTCCAGCTGGTACCATATACTCACCGCTTTTCAGCTACAGTAGCTCTCTTCCTTTCCTTCTTCCAAAGTCCTTTGACTTTGGGATCCTCCCTAAGAAGGATATCAGAAAGAAAGCAAACACGACAGAGGCAAGACAGATCGATTTACGAGGCCCTTTAGGCTGAGTTAACTTATGTCGACCCCCCAATTGAGTACCAAAGGTTCTCACGGGTTCTAACTTTTACACGCCACCTCAGCGCTCTGAAGTGCCCGAACACTGCCATTTCAACTGACGCTTGATACGATGTGGGTACGTCACAAGTCCTTTCCGCTGTCGACGACTACAGGCCCAACCACAACGAGCTTCAGACGCGTTTTCCTTCCCTCAGTAGCCATTGAAAGTCACCAAGAGCCGCTCTCTGAATCACTATGGCTTCCTCCACCCAATCCAAGGTCATTTATAATTGAAGGCGTTGTTACATTGAGATATTGGGCTCTATCTGATTTTTTACTGCATACGAAACCATTTTATTTATCCAATAATGGGCCTCGTAATTTGCCATGCGAAGCAGTGGCACCTTTCCCCAGTACAAGAAGAAAAAAGTTGAAGGCACACCAGGTACACGTGGTTGTGAGCACAGCTTTCTATTGAATTGGCCGGCTGATCTACTTTCAACTCTGACTCTTCGTGTACAATAGGACTGGCGGAAAGGCCCCATCGCGTCTGAATCCTGGGGCCGATGTGCCTATATAGGGGTGAACTCCCGACCCCTGTACCCCGACTCCCGTTTGAGGCCTATACACTATTTATCCGGTGACCAGTCCCTTCAACTGTGGTTTAAAAACTCTTGTCGCGTTGGCGACTCTCTCTCCCTTCTACTACCACCTCCCTTACCTACGTTCTCGGAACAAGTTGAAGAAGGTGGATCTATGAGCTTCGGTGAGTCCTCTGGTATGCATGTTCATTGTCTTCTACTTATTGCTCTGTTAGATCGCATACCGTCACTTGCCAGTGGGTGTTGGCGCAAGTGCCTCTACGATCTCTCCAGCTTCCGAGTACGTCTTCGTTGTCTTCTTTTCTTCAAGTATGTAGATCAACAGACTCTTGCACCGCCTAAGAGTGATGCTTCGAAAAGATGGAAGGATGTAAAACAGGAGAAGTGTACCTGTATCGCCTTCGCACTTAGGGCTCCAGCGTAGCCTATTGTAGCATTTGTGGAGTTTTCCCAAGTATCCGTACGCGTACGTACTACTCCAATCATCATTGACGTCTCCTTGATGAAGAACAGCCGTTTCAAATCATGAATGCGTACCTCTATCACGAAATCAGCGAGAACAAACAAGTCTACTAAGTAGTAGCCCGCACACCTTTACGGGCGGCGTGGTTGGAATAATACTCATGATCATGAGCACCCCGACGACGCGCTTACATAGTCCTGAAAGCAGTACAAGTGACAAGACTGATACGTTGAAGCCTATATCAGGCAGACAATTAAAAAATAAATCTAATCATCTTGCAGAGTTGTTCTGGGAAATTTCTTGTAGAGAAATCT
>JAACJM010000591.1:0-11156 GCA_013368315.1 Tetrapyrgos nigripes
GGGTTGCAGCTAGTGATGTACAAAAACTAGCATAACAGAGATTTGATGTATATGAACTATGAGAGCTTGTGAGAGAAATAACATGCTTCTCTGGACAGACAGATGAACTGGAAAGGATGCTGGGGTCAGACAGTATGTTTTGATGAAAAAAAAAAGGATGATAGGTGACGATATCTGGAGAGAAAGCGCAGGTTGGTGAGGGAGGATGCATAACAGCATCATTGCTTAGGGCCAGCTCAGAGATGCAGGGGACTGGACCATTCTAGGCATCCTAAATCAATTTTAGGCCCAAAAAATACACAGAAAGCAGCATACGCACCTGTGTATCCTGATGAAAGCTGCCAAATGTTCCTGCCATACTTCTGACGTGTCCTACAGTACCATGGTGCACAGAGCTGCACAGTAAGTTCCCTGCGGCCTTGATTGTGATGCCAACTGAGAATCGAAGAGGAAGGAAGGCGGTTGTTGGGCTGACGAGCGAGATATGGCTGCACTTGGGTTGCGCACACGATTTCGAGCCAACCGCTCTGCGCACGCTTACTAAGCCACACGTGGCTGCAGTGGCTCTGCGCAAGCTCTCTAGTGTAATAAAACTTATTTTCCGTACCCACTTGTTCCTTACCATTGCGTAAATCTACAACGCGTTTGACTATTGTTTGACTACTTTCTTACTCAAACTACCTGGAGGCCCTGTACTCATTGTCATGGAAAGTGATGGTCTGCCTATTTTTTGATGATATCTCTACAGTGGCTGCATCGTTTGGCTTCAATCAAGTTGTATTATTGTTTATTAGTAAAATAGAAAGCATTTGACACCAAATTTGAGATGCCCCAGTGAAGGGGTACTTTGAGAAAGGGCATTTTGGAAAACCCCATTTTGCTACATCACCACATGATTTTTTTTTCGAAAATTCTGACTACACCAAGAGAAAGAGCAGCATCAAAAACAGGGGTTGGAACTCACTCCCCAACAGTTGTAATAAAACTGAGCGAGATATTTTAAAAAGAGTAGCAAAATGGGGTTTTGCACAATTCCTGTCTACAGAAGAACCATTTGCCTGGGGTATCAAAACTTGGGTGTCAAAAGCTTTCTATTTTATTACTGAATCTGTCTACAACTTGTTTGAAGCCAGCTGTTGTAGAGATACAGTGGTAGAGATGCAGTGGAAAAATACCCGGACCGTCACTTTCTGTGACAATGAGTATTATCAATTTTGTATCCTCGTTATCTGAAAACGCCTATAGCTTTTTTCCTTCTTGCCAGTGCCTGCTTAGACTCTCGAGTTTCGATGCCCAAGGCCCTCCAACGAGAACAAGCCCCCCGGACCTTTCATTTACCTGATAATGTTGCACTCACCACCTCTACATCAGTATTTTCTCCAGGCGTATGGAGCGCATGGGCGCGTATGGGGCCATACAGCCATGCGGCCACCATCCATGTATGGGAATTGGGGGGCATGCGTAAGTCCCATACACATGTATGGCGTCGGCTAATCTGCCCCATACGCCCCATGCACCTCAAATTGCCTGCTTTTTGCGTCGTCCATACACCTCCATACATGCCATACACCTCACAGATGTCAACAAATTAGGTATGAAAAACAATATCCATATTATCAGATTCTATCTAGTATCTAGTACAGCATGTAGGAGAATATAATTAATATGCTACATATGAGAAAAGAGGAAGATGAGGACGAGCACTAATCCCAATGAAAGGATTGTAAGGATGATATAGGTATACATTGAGAAGGCAGTTTACAACAAAGAGAGGACTTACCGAGACTGAACCACACTCAACGAAGAACGATACAGAGGATCCTGGATAACAGCAATAGAAATCAGTCAAGGATATGCATCGAAAGCGAATGTACCATACTCACCTCATTCCACTTCCCGAAATCCAATCAACTCTTGCTCTCGAAGCTAGCCCATGACACTACAAGACCTAGCCAAAGCGAACAGTGAAACAGATGTCAGTACCCGTTCATTGCAGAGCTAGTCAGATACTTACCGGGAAAATATCTGTCACTGATGTGCTGCTGCTCGGAGTCTGCAATGACAAGCTCGGTGTAAACACTTACCTGTGATAGAGTAGCAGTGCAGGTAAACGTGGGCAGGCAGAAAAAGAGGGAGAGAATGGAGGGAACGCGAGGTAGAGACGTTAGTGGACGGTGACGTGGTGGTTGAGAGTAAGGCAGACGCAAAAACTTGAAAAAGCAAATCAACAGAAGTTCTTTCAAACTCCGCTTCAACCGTTCACGTGACCGCGACCTTGGTCCCGGAACCTCAGGCACCACTCGCTAAACTCTTCTGTATGGGAGTGTACGGAGATTTAGCAGAGTGTATGGGGCGGATCAGAAAAAATTTTGTATGGGCATGTATGGCATGCATGGCTGCTATGCGCCCATGCGCCCATAAATTTGGGAAATTACTGATGTATTGACCCGGACACCGGAAAGCACCACACCTATGCGAACAGGAAATCATTAATTACCTGTCCCGCCATCAAAGTCGCCAAAGTCGCACGGGGTCTTGGGGTGGGTCGCTTCAACAGAATTTTCTAGTGACGGCCCCTTGATAAGGCTAAAGTAAAGCTATTTATTCGTGAGTGAAGGTCGTAAGTACTAGTTAGTACTAGTACTATAAAGTCATAGAACCCCCGAATCCTGAGGTGGAATTCTCGGGTATCGTTAATACGGTACTATGACGTAGCGGAGTACAAGATTAGGTGTACTATACAGCTAACCTTCAAGCAACCTTCGAGTTCAGAAGAGCGTTAAACGTCATTTCGTTTTAGGGTCCAGACTGTTGTAACATAGACCACTGGTTAAACCATACTGCTCCGACTACTCGGGCTCGCAGGACTCATCAAACTGGTAGGACCAGTGATAGGACTCGTCGGCGACTCCATTGACAGTGGTCCACGAACCACCACCAATTCCAAGTCATCGACATCCTCCATAAACTTCTCTACGTGGGTCGTCACCTTGATCTAGAGTACAACGTAGGGTTTTTGGAGGGGACAGGACAGAAGATTGGGAGAGGTAATTTGTGGTAAGTTCAGACTCGGAAAATTATCGGTGAAAGAAATACCTGATTAGTACCAAGTTCTGACCCTGCCGACTGCGAGTGCGTGCCGGTCCTGGAACCGTAAATCCTATCCATCCCCATCCCCATACCAAACTCAGAATCCATAGAACGTAAAGCCGAACTTGGAGTCACCGCAACTTGAACGAGTTGCGAGAACGAAGATGCTCTCCAGTGTGATGCTGGGCCATGGGATCGAAAACGTCCAGTGGTACTAGTCGTGCTCATGGGTGGAAAATCGCTGGTGCGAGCAGACGTTATGTCTCTGAAATTCCGGATGAAGGAGCGGCGGGCGTTTAGCCTTGTAGCCAGCAATGTCGCGTCAGAGATTTTTGCACTGGAGAATGAAGAAGGTGGGGACATACGAAACCAGGAAAGCATTGGAGTATACTGTTCAGACTGTTCAATTATACGCGACTAACAGGTTTCAGGATGAAGGTACTAACGCTTTCCAAGGATCACGAACAACGCCATATACACCGCTGAAAACAGGATAGGATTCATTCCTCCAGCCCTAAATCGTAGATGTTCGACTCACAATTAAGCGGCATCTTCAGAAACTGGAGTGACGGGATGAGTGGCAGAGCACTATTTGAGAAACGATGAAAGACCTACGGTGGCTAAGACAGCCACAGCGCCTATACTTGTGATGAGACCAGATTCTGAAAATCAAGTCAATCAGGACGACGGATCACTAGCATCCTTTGGTAAGGAAGGACTCACCGACGGCGACGACAGTGAGCTTATCCAGCAATTTTGACATTCTAAATACGGCTGGTGGTCAATTTCGTCCATTATGCAGTAGAGTGAATAATAGCAGAACAGAGATCGTCTTACCCACCAACCGCTCCACTCTTGGTACGATTCAGACAATAAGTCAAAAACGTCGCCAGTAGGACGTCATTCGCAGCAGCCGTAGCCATAATTGAGGTGACTAGCCAGCCATAGTGTGCAACATATTCGGGTAGTGTTGGTCGATGAAAGGCGGCTACGGAAAGCCCTATGCTTCCAATGAAGCGAGCAAGAGTCAATATGGCGCATAAACCAGCGAGATAGATGTTTTTGGAGAACAAATAAAGACGTCGGATGAACCAGGCCTGTTCGGGAAAAAAATGATCAGTGGGAGAGTACGTTAGCAGTAAAGAATCATGAAACAGAAATGAATACCTGCTCAATCGTCCCTATGAAGGCGCTCAGCAGTATTGTTACGTCGATACTGACCGGGGGTACGATCAGACTTAGTATGCCCACGCCATAGTTGGTTACGGTGAGTGTATAGATGAGATGGGAGACAGCAATCGTGTGCCCCAGGTCCAATAGCCTAAGAAATAGATCAATAATTGAAGTGTAATAAAGGAGAATGCAACAAGGAATTACCACACAAAGCACACCTGGTCGAAACAAATCGATTGAGATGGTCATTTAGGGAAAAAAAAAATCAGAAAGGACACGTACCAGCAATGTCATGCCCCAAGGATCTGCTTTGAAATGGTGAAAGTACAAGAATGTCTGTACGCACGTCACCCCAAACAGGCACGCGGCGATGAGTACACCGACTTCCAAAGACCCAATATTGAGATCCACATCGAAGGCGCCAAAAGCGTCGGTAGTAAGCGAGGGCGCTGACATCTTCAAGCTTAAGCGGAACCACGTTGAAGGCTGTAAGAGAGAAACGAAGGTGCACTTACTACGGACGGACGGTTATATCCCGTCAACTTGAATTCCATCCATCAAATGAAAGGAAAGACCCCTCTCCCGATTCGGTAAGAAGACGATTGCGGATGCAGTGGTATATATATTCTTAAGAAGACTGGCGGGTGCACAGGGGTGCACTTAAGTTCCTGGGTACGGCAGGACTCTTGCGGGGACCTATCATTGATACCAGAATAGATACATTGAATATCGTGGTCCTACGACCTTTGGGATTTAAAGGTTGAAGTAAAGCTCCAACGCAGCGGAAGCAGTCGTCCATTAAGTCAACGGGAGAATCCCTCCGGACTCGCTTATATCCAGACAGTATCCCTGGAACACTACTGCAGTACGCTGACTGCCTTGAAATTCGGTTGGCCTTGCCAGGTAGGCCTGCGTGGTCTGCGGTATGAGGTCAGAGTCTTTGTTTGGTGTCGTTCCTAGACATTTGGGATAGCTTCGATATCAAATTAGTAATCTTCGCTGACTTCTCGGCCCCTTAAGTGGTTTGTTGTGTTCTTGCATCATACCCAGGAATAGCGCTCTTCACCAAACTGCGAGTTCAGGACTGAATATCGCAGACTGCCAGTGACTGCCCAGTGCCGTGGAAGTCTACACACCCTCTCCGTGCTGAAGTACGGCATATGTAGAACGACTGATCGGAGGAATGAGTTACGACCAGAGCTTCTGTGCCTTACGATGGATAACAACATTCCAGGAATCCAGACGTTACAAGAAGACTGGAAGGAGTAGAACCTTTGGTAGAACCTTATTATTGGGAAATTTGTAACGATATCGATAGCGATTTCCGCGCGTGAAAGGCTGCTCGTAATATGTAGACAATTGTATCGATGTAGTTGAAACTCCAGAACATGGGCTCCATGATCCCTGCAGCTGGGTGTTCTGAACGCAGTAGTGAAAATTCTTCACACTTGAAGAACCTGGCCCAATCGCCTGTTAGAGATTAAGTACCATAGCATGTGGAACAGTCGTCTTTCGCGTCGTCTTCTCAAATCAAGCTGCTCAAAATCTCTCCATAATTCTTTGATTTGAATACTGCCATTCACTTTCAGAACTTCAGGTCGAGTGGCCATCAGTTCAATATTACCATTAGGCTGACATGAGTAGGAGCTGGGAAGCACCAGACGTTTGCCCCAGTTACAGTGAGTGATTTACGGGTCAGCTCTAGATCTAGAACTCTTAGCCAATAATAGTCATCTTTATTCTACATGATATGGTAGTAAAGCACAAAGGACTAGATAATAGATGCGAAAGACAGAAACCGATCCAAGCCCGAAACACCTATCAATCCCAAGAAGGCGACGACTGGTAAGAATGACTGCGGCCATTTTGAGCAGGACTCGATGGTGACCAGGAAGGCGAAGTGGGCTGTATCCAGGAGATGCGGGAGCTGAATAGGTGGAGAAAAATAAGCATAAGGTTATTGAAGAGAAATGAAGAGAGCTTACAATAAGCAGGGGCTGTGACAGACGCAGGAAGAAAGGATTAGCGCTGGTAAAAACAAACCATGAAGATACCTACAAGCTGGAGAATATGCTGGCGAAGTGGGTGCTACAGAGGAGGATTAGCGAGCGAGCCAAGTGAGCGAAGAGAGATACTCACAGTACTTGGGCGACGATGGTGACGCCATGGGTGATGTGGGAGAGTATTTCGGGATGACGGGGACAAGTGTGCTGGGGCTGAGAAGCCAATTCAGTACAGAACTCCTAAAAAGACCAAGATAACTCACAAGCTATAGATAATAAAGTAACATCGGAAATTCGTTAGTACAAGACCCAAACAAATAGAGGAAATACACTTGCTAGGTGAATCTGTAGAATAAAGTAGTCGTCAGTGAATGATGTCCTACAACCTTGGAACAAAGACACTTACAACGCGGTGACGCAGGGCTGAAGGAGGGACTTGTCGGCGAGTAACGAGGTGACGTGGGACTAAATGATGGGGACTGGGGACTGTAACGCGGTGACGTCGGTGAGAAAGAAGGTGAAGTCGGGGAATAGCGAGGACTCGTGGGTGAATACCCAGGCGACGTAGGATTGAAGGCAGGAGACGTCGGCGAGTAAGTCGGTGACGTCGCACCACGGCCAGGTTCATAGAAAGGCGATGTTAGTCCACCACTGTAAGGCGATGTGGCACCACCGAATGGCGACTGAGGTACGAATCCAGGAGAGGTTGGAGAGTACGCATTAGGCGAACTGGGACTGTACCCAGGTCCTCCTGGCGACTGACCACCAGCACCCCTGGGACTTTGACCATACCCAAGCCAAGGGAAGTTGCCTCCATCCTCACTGCCGTTGACTGCAAGAGGGGAGAAGGCAGCCTGGTCACCCTTGAACATTCCGTCTGGCTGATACATGGGCGAACTGGAGTCATAAGGAGTCATTGCGACTTGACCAGGAGTCATACCGCCGTCGGCTTGCGCAGCCAACATGGACTGGACGGGTAGGCGGTGGTCAACAATGGCATCCTTCAACATATCAATGTCAAGTGCGACTTCGAAAGCACCAGTGCCCATGGGCGCCATCTGTCCAAACATGACGTTCTCCGCAATACCATGACAGTCATCCTTCTCTCCTACCGCAGCAGCCTCCATCAAAATTTCGACAGTCTCTTCGAATGAACACCTCATGAGCGCTCCTGTATCGGCACGGTTAATACCATGTCGTGTGATAGCCATGAGAGAGCCACGTTGAGTCATAAGGTCGCAAAGAATCGCAAGGTGACGATAGTTGACATATGAACCATCAAACTCGATGACACCACGAAGTTCCTTGAGGATAGCAGCACGGGCAGCCTCGATACCCAAAACGTTGAAGATCTCAACACAATTGTTGGAGTACGTGCGTTTAAAGTCGACACCGTCAATGCACATAACCGTCTTGAGATTGATACCATCCGTCTCCAACACCCACTCCACTTCCTTCTCCGTGACCAGACTACCATCCGGCTTCAGGTCAGTTCTATCATGCTTCGTCAAGAACACACGATGGATACCCGGAACGCCACGAAGAGAGACTGAGTTGAGCATCGTGTTCTCCAACTGTCGCAGGAAGATGTCTTCCTCCAGATTATCCATCCCATCCTCGTCCTTATCCCCACCACCAAGAACACGACAACGAATGACTAGCTTTTCAGAGTTATCTTCACTCCAAATGACAAACAAGTCCTTGTGGAAAGACTCGGCTATACGACCGGCCACGTAGCTCATCGTCAGCTTACGATCAAGCATCTTTGCACGATCTAGCTCGAGACGGAGGAGCCAGGGTGACTGCAAGTGAAGCTTGGATTCCACCTCTTCGTCGGGAATGGCGAAGAAGGACTCGACGAAAAGAGAATCCTCTTCGATAATCGTCGAGCTGGGGTCTGGGTCATACCAAATCTCCACTGCAGCAGTGACAGTCCTGAGCGACGTGAAAGCAAGCTCTTGTTGCACATTCTTCGGCAACTCTCCACGGACATCCGCAGCAATTTCGGCAATTTCGGGTTCCAAATACACGGAAAGCGAGGGTGTTTTGATATTCGTCGCAACGTTAATGATTTCCTTGAGACGAGGAACACCAAGTGTGACGTTTTTTACTCGACACACCGGCATAGTGGAAGGTGTTGAGCGTCATCTGAGTAGCGGGTTCTCCGATGGACTGAGCAGCGAGTGTACCACACATTTCACCAGGATGAGCCAAGGATTGGTTAAACTTGGACTCGACTTCACCCAACACCCAATCAAACGCTTCCCGAGTCAGATGGTGTCGTTCAATCACCTTGCGAGCAGCAAATGCAGCACGAAGATGCATACGGAACCGTAACGTCGCATTCTCCTGAGCTTCACGAGTCAGCGGGTCGTCTCCACGGACGACGATGAGGCGTTTGCACAAATCCTGGACAGCGTCGATGATATACGCAGGTTCCAGATCTGTAGGCTTTCTCCGATCAATGTGGAAAATCTGCGTCGCGTTTTGGACGATACGGGAAAGGTTGACAGGAAGATATTGGTTGGACGAGGGATCTGTGTGGGGAAAGATAAACTGTCGCAACATCCTCCTATCCTCCCTCAGTTGCGCATACTCCTCGTCCAGTTTCGTCTGCAGCTCTGCTGAATTGGTATCAATCCCCAGCTGCAACACATCCGGCAAGAATCCTCCTTCGGGGTCCGTCACATCCACTCGGAAGACATGCTCGAATTCCCGGTCGCTGAGATTGAAGGTATCCGTCGTCTGTTTCTCAATATGGGCACCATCCATCCCATCTTCACCATACACAAACTGAATCAAATCTCCCAACGAATTCCGCACCGTCCCATCATAACACACCATAACATCCTCCAAAGCCTTGACCAACCGACGCTGGATATACCCAGTCTCAGCCGTCTTAACAGCCGTATCGATGAGACCTTCACGTCCAGCCATAGCATGGAAGAAGAACTCTTGCGGAGTCAACCCACGCAAATACGAGTTCTCCACGAAACCACGAGCTTCAGGACTAAAATCGTCCTTGGTGAAATGGGGGAGGGTACGATGACGGAAGCCAAAAGGAATACGACGTCCTTCGACAGATTGCTGTCCAACACAGACAGACATTTGTGAGATGTTGATGAAAGAACCCTTGGAACCAGCAACGACCATTTGCTTCACGTTGTTGTCGTCCTTCAAGTTCTTCTGCGCAAATTGACCGGATTTATCACGAGCAAGGTTAAGCTGACGCTCCACCATACTCTCAAACGATTCACGAATCGTCATACCCGGAGCTGCCTTGAGACGGTCCTGATACGCATCATCGATGATCTTAGCCACATCCGCTTTACGGTCCGCAATTATCTGGGTGATAACAGCCATGGTTTTGCCATCGGCAATAGTATCACCAATACCAATGCTGAACCCGTTGTGGAACAACCAATAGTTGACCACGTACTGTATACCAGTGAAAAGATCACGAGTAGCTTCGGGACCTTTTTCACGGAAGACGACGTGGACTAGACCACCTTGGGCTGCACCGACTGTGTCCTTTTTGACGATGCCAAAAAGGATCTCGCCATTCTCGATCAACATTCCGCCGTCGTCAACAGGGTTGGAGGATTTGGGTCGGGGTTTTTGTGGATGTTGATACCAGGAGGGATGACCATGCTGAGGATCTGCTTTCCGGTCCATAGAGGCTTAGGCTTGAGAATGGCAGGGATAGGCACGACACCATCCCATTCGGGACCCAGAGCAGGATGTTCTGCACCTGCTGCCAGTCGAGGAAGGAGTCACGGAGAGTGAATTTCCGGATACCACAAAGGGTGTCTTGCACAATGCCCATGACGGGTTTGTTGGCTTGTGGTGAGATGATCTGGACAAAACATTAACTGATGAAGTAGAGGAGACGCGAAGAGCATACCTGCCGCGGAACCCAAGCAATCTGACTCAGCTCAGCCGAGTCTCTTCGCTTGAGGAACACTAGAAGAGAAACCCATCAGAACCTTGCATTTTAGATAAACCAAGTAAGACCACTTACTGCATGTTCATCTCATCTCCATCGAAATCGGCATTGTACGGGGGAGTACTACATCGAATCGAACAATTCAAAACCAAAGCCTTAAGCAAAACTCGGCGTTTATACTTACACGGAAAGATTTAACCGGAAAGCTGAAGAGAACAAACAAACAACATGAGCATAAAATTCGCGATAACGAGCAGTGGCAGTGGACAACACGTACTGGAATAAGGCATCAACCTCACACGATGACTCATCATACTCATCTTGTGCAAACTAGGTTGTCGGTTGAACAACACAAAGCTGCGAAGAAAGAAAAACATGTAAACCAATAACTCTAACCAGGCAAAGAAAAATAAAAACACTTACGTCCTTCAAATGCCTCTCAACAACCCACCCATATTGCAAAAACGCATCCGCTCGCTTATTGTACCGCAAATCGATTACCAGTGTCCCGAACAACGTATCTTGCTCCAGGGTACGTCGTGGGTCCATTACGAACGAGTTCTTGGAGGTAAGTGATGTTGTACGGTGTCACTATAATAGTCAAAAGTCAATCATAGGTCAACAATGGCAAACAACGAATCCTTACCTCTTTCAGGAAACGTCAGATTCATCGCAATACTCCTCGGCACACCGACTTCGTCCAGCGCCAAATTGGGATCACCGGTAATAACCGTACGTGCAGAAAAATCGACACGTTTTCCCATCAAGTTTCCACGCAGACGACCTTCTTTGCCTTTTAGACGAGCACGGATGGCTTTGACGGGACGGCCGGATTTTTGCAACGCTTGAGGAATACCGGCGATGTCGTTGTCCATATAGGTTGCGACGTGGAACTAGTTGGTGAGAAATAATAAATGACATCAGCACCTCCAGTTAAGACTAAA
>JAACJM010000590.1:0-11060 GCA_013368315.1 Tetrapyrgos nigripes
CTCGCAGACTCCACCGGCCCGCGCAAGGGACACCCACGTCCGCAGCCAAACGTCGTGGGAAGCGTGCAACGAAGCAAGGCAGCTATGGCCATAAAATGGAGCTGAAGAAGACGACTTATGATACTTTGCCCCCCAAAATCAGGAAACAGCTGAATGTATGTATATCTTGTTGTTGCCTGCCCAGACCTGACGCTCACTGTTGTAAGACTGATATCCTCGATGAGTTCAAGGAGCTTTGCGGGATCAAGACTCTTCACAGCGGCGATTATCAACCTGTCGACGAAGAAATCGCTCTCAGTCACCTTATCGGAACTCACGCTGGTCCCCAGGGTGCACTCCAGTATTCTCTCTACTTTGGCGAGAATTGGAAACAGATCCCATGGAACAAGATCGTTGTCTCAAACATCGCTGCGGCAGTATTTTGGAGCGTTAGACGATGCGGGGAAGACAGTTGACTTGTCGTCAGAAGTAATGCAAGCTATCATTTGGAGTTTCGTGGTGCAGGTCCAGGGTGCATACAAGAGGTCTCTTCCTCGTGCAGATGAAAGCGAGGCAGAAGCTGATGCTCAAGTAAAAGAGTATAAAGACTACACAAATGATAGGATGAGGGTTCGCTCCCGCAAGATACAGGTGAGTTTTCAGACAGTGTTTCACTGCAGTCTGCTGAGTTTTGCTTATCTTACTACGCAGAAAACTCAACAAGCGTCATGAGCACGTCGAACAGCTCCTCGAGGTTAACGATCATCTGGAACATCGAATTGGGCAAGTTCTCCTTGATGACCTCGACGTTGACGGTCAATCCTCCGAATATACAGATGACGAGAACCAGCTGGATTTAAGGTTCTTGTTCCAAAGTACAGGCACAAGGCTATCGGCCCCATTCTCCATGACATTGACGTGCAAGGTGCGGCTTCGTATGAGCGGTCGATGAAGCAAATTGGATTCCGCAAGCGCCTTCCTGCATCCAAGAAGCGCCGCTATACGGAGCAGGAGTCTACTAGCCAGATCGTGAAACGTTTACCTCATTACTGCTACGATGATGCGTTCTTCAAAAAACTATCGGGTCCCGCCAAGGAAACTTTAGACATCTCAGACAAGCAATACCCTCAATTTGATCAGTGGGTTGCCTTGCATAGCGTTGGACTTGGAGGCAGGGTCTGATAACGTTGAAGGCTGGTTCTGTCGGACAGGGACATAAGGTTACGATAATATGTATTATTATGTGACTTGTAGTTCTGAATTATGACTTGATTTTATCTCAATATCAAAGTGACAACGAAAGCTATTGCATGACAGGGTGCCCGCTGTGCTTCTCCTAGCATTGTCTATTATCTACAGGATTATCGACATCGGATACAGTCTGAGTCTGCGTTATTGTTCTGCGTTCACATGTGGGAAGGAGTAATCAACTTGCGTCAGGGTCTAATCTATTGTCTTGACTCCCATCTTGAACTTCCTCTCGCTCTTTCTTCTCTCTCCCCCACTCTAGCATTCGAATTCGTTTCGATTGCTACAATATCTGAAGACAAATGTGTTTCGTCCTCTGGTGCAGATAGAATTGCACTTCTATCGCCACATCGGTCTTTTCTCGCGAAGGAAACACCATTGTGTGAAGATCTGCAGTACAGTAGCAAGGTAGTTCTTTTCTCCTTCTCCTCCTCCTTTTTCTTTCCAAGCTGACGCTTATACTCCAGGTTCCTCATTCCTTGGAAACCGGAACCAAGGAAAACTTTTCATGGATGATTTGTATCTTAAATACAGTGGGTCAAAAAATTGTCCACATGTTTCGCATTTTTGGAAAGATTGCCAATTTAAGCAATACTGAGTAGAGATATTGAAATGTGGTCAGTGATGGCAGAACGCCCTTGATAAGAGCTACCAATAATCTGTTTTTATTTGTCCTATTTGGCTCAAAACTCATGGAGATATGATTGATTTAAAATGGTATGTCATTTGGACAATTTTTTGAGTTGCCACTTCAAAATCAGTATTGTAACTATGTGATGTCTCATAGATGACATCATAAGTGGAGTTGTACAATGATGCAATGGCTACATCATAATGATATCATAGCTGCCAGCTGGACCATATATAAGGGCATCCAGTTGTTCTATAGCCCTCATCAAATCATGAGACCCATCACATCCACCCAGAAAGACAATATCCTCTCTCTCCTCCAAACTTCTGCTTCATCCAGGGAAATCTCTGCTAAAAAACTGGGGTATCCAAGTCAAAGATTGCTTCTCTGGCCAAAAGAGATGTATCCTGACAAGGAGAACCATCAAGCAGGGCGTCCTAGAAAGCTGTCTACCACTGATGAACGTGCTGCTATCAACAAATCAACACTGGCAAAGCTGAAAATGCTACAGAAGTGGCCAGAAACATCAATCCCCTCCTTGACCAACCTGTCTCCACCCAAACCCATTCGAAATTCCCTTCTCAGGCATGCTGTGGACACATCTAAAACGAAGAAGAAGCCAAACTCACTGCAGCTCACAGGAAGGCTCGTTTAAACTTTGCACAGAAGTACAGAAACTGGACAGTGGATGACTGGAAAAGGGTTTATTTGGTCAGATGAGACTAAAATCAATCGATATGGGTCAGATGGACAGCAGTATGTGTGGGGGAGGAAGGGTGAATCCTTGGGAGAGAGAAATGTGGTGGAAACAGTCAAATTTGGAGGAGGAAATATCATGGTGTGGGGATGTATGGGGTGGGAAGGAGTTGGAAACATGGCAGAGGTGGAGGGCAGGATGAATGCAGAGCAGTATGTGGACATTTTGGAGAACAACCTTCTGGAGAGCATGGATATTTTGGGTGTTGATCCAGAGGTGGCCATTTTTCAGCAAGACAATGATCCTAAACACAAGTCAAAACTGGCCACCAAGTGGTTTGAAGACAACAACATCCATTGCATGAGCTGGCCTGCTCAATCTCCTGACCTGAACCCCATTGAACACCTCTGGACAACCCTCAAACACAAGCTCAATGGATATGACACAGCACCCTCTGGAGTTTGGGAAATATGGGACAGAGCAGCTGAAAAGTGGGATGAAATCACAGAAGAAGATTGTCAGAAATTGATCAGGAGCATGCCTAGAAGGATTGAGGCTGTGTTGAAGGCCAAAGGAGGGCATACCAAGTACTGAGCTAGCACTTTCTGTATTTTCACTTGCATGTCAAAAAATTGTCCAAATGACATACCATTTTAAATCAGTCATATCTCCATGAGTTTTAAGCCAAATAAGACAAAACAGACAGAATATTGTAGCGTTTATCAAGGGCTTTCTGCCCATCACTGACCACATTTTAATATCTCTACTCAGTATTGCTTAAATTGGCAATCTTTCCAAAAATGCGAAACATGTGGACAATTTTTTGACCCACTGTATCAGGTGCGTTGACTTGTGACTGGGGGTGTTCTTCAATGCTGACACTTCTCATGATTCATACGATTTTTTAGACCACCTCCGATTGGGAAAACCATTTTTGTCCTTTTGACAGACAAGCCCAAGCAAGAGTGCGTGTTCACTTTTGCTGCATCTCACGCTCTGACTCGATAGATTTAGTAGTGCTCTCATTGCCCTCATCAAGACCCCAAGCAGGAAGAGGACCATCTCACAAATCAAACCATCTTGAACTTCCTCTCGCTCTTTCTCTCTCCCTCCCTCTCTGGCATTCGAATGCGTTTCGTCCTCTGGTGCAGATAGATTGCACTTCTATCGCCACATCGGTCTTTCTTCACGAAGGAGACACCGTTGTGTGAAGATCTGCAGTACAGTAGCAAGGTAGTTTTTTCTCCTCCTTTTCTTTCCAAGCTGACGCTTATACTCCAGGTTCCTCATTCCTTGGAAACCAGAACCAAGGAAAAACTTTCATGGATGATTTGTATCTTAAATATCAGGTGCGTTGACTTGTGACTGGGAGCGTTCTTCAATGCTGACACTTCTCATGATTCATACGATTTTTTAGACCACCTCCAATTGGGAAAACCATTTTGTCCTTTTGACAGACAAGCCCAAGCAAGAGTGTGTGTTCACTTTTGCTGCATCTCACGCTCTGACTCAATAGATTTAGTAGTGTTCTCATTGACCTCGTCAAGACTTCAAGCAGGAAGAGGACCATCTCTCACAAATGGAAGGCTAATCCAAGCCCTCTAAATTGAAGGTTTTGGTCACTTTGGCCATGAGCAGGACCAGCTGAGTGACCAGTGGCTTGAAATGCTCGATCATTTCAAGGACCATGGAAGGTCTCGGTGGGAGGTTTGGGAAGTGCATGGAAATTGATGGGTGGGCCAGCAGTTGCAAATATTTTAGCGGAAGCCAGAGCTGCTGCTGATGCTCGTTGTGTAGCTGAGGGGAACAACGACGAGGTAACTAGAGCCCTTGGGGTTGCAATGGTGTTGGAGAGTGCTGTTCAAGTTGGACAGAGCATGCAAATTGATGGGTGGGCCAGCAGTTGTGAATATTTTAGTGGAAGCCAGAGCTGCTGCTGATGCTCATGGTGTAGCTGAGGGAACAACGACGAGGTAACTAGAGTCCTCGGGTTGCAATGGTGCTGGAGAGTGCTGTTCAAGTTGGACAGAATATCGTAGTGTTTTGATCCAATTTCTGTAGCTTTGAGTTGTAATAACGGGCCTCTCGGATTTGAAAATGGCACTCAAGGTAACCTCTACGGCAATTCAGGTGTGTTTTTATCCCTTGCCAGTAATCCTCTTGATTATACCATTATCTGCAGAACGCTTCAATTACGTTGCAGACCATGCTTTCGACTACAGCACGTATCCTGTTGCGAGATTCGTGGTTGAATTTGGGTGAGTGGAACGTTTTGCTGGTGGCAAGTATCATTGTTAACGCTCCAGAAGGTCAAGGGCAAATGGAGGATGCAGTCAGAGTGTGGTTACCAACTCCTGGTACCTCCGATTCTAATCAGACCTTTGCGAGGCTGCTTGCTGAATCACTGAGATAAAAGGAGAGAAGAAAAGATAAGAAACGTACAGAGTCACAACTCACGCACTGACCGACTCATATGATGCCGACATCAACCAGTTACGAACTCCAATTGCACTCAATTTATTGGCCCGTTTGTCACATCACTACTACGCGTCTCGCAGTGGACGCATTGGAGACGTGACCGCGTCAAGCCACTGACGCACCCGCAATCCCTCATCTTCTTCACCGAAGAGTTCTTCCTCGACGAGAAGACCAAGAAGGTAAGCCTTACCTTTCTCTTTCTCATCATTTTTCGTGTCATACTGACGCGTCTCTTTCTTTTCTCCCATTCCCCGTACTCATATCTCTTCTCCATCCTTTCACGATTGTTCTGGGTCGCCAAGATCTCGAAGAAAAAAAGCTTCCCATCATGTCATCCTATGATACCTCTCGACTGCCCCGTCTGATGCGTTCTCATCGTTGACGATGTTGATGCCCAGAAACGCGCCAGAAAGTCCCCAAGACCACCAACAGCTCCAGCAAAGGAAGATGTTATCCTTTTACCTTCCTACAGGTCCAGACTCTATTCCGATGAGGGGTCAACCACTCTCACCTGCAATGCAGACCGTCACCGAAGACGAAGGGTCAGACCAATCCGTCTTCAGACCCCATTCCATGGCCCCGACACCTCTTGCTGACCCAGTTCTCACTTCTGATGGCCACATGGGTTTGGAGCACAGGTGGCCTCGGAAACCAGGCCGAAGAATTTGGATATACAGACAAGTGCGTTGCGTAGTGCGCAGGAGGTAGAATTGGACGGGGTAGAACATGGCAGTGAGATGGATAGCAGTCAAGGAACTTTTTATGGCAATCCCAACCAGACGCTTCCCATTCACATCCTCACCCTAATACATTGCCTAAACCTGGTGCTCCCCGGACGTCGCTTTACAGGGCTGAAGGAAAGGAGGTTTACATGCATTCTGCTATTCCGAGGGCTCGTTTGGTCTACTTAAGGATTTTTTGGGAGACGAAGAATGGACACAGAATAGATGGAACGAGGATGATAGATTGTTGAGGATTGATCTGAAGCCAGACATCCCCATGCGGGAAATTTGCCAACGCTGTCGACTGTGACGCTGTTTCTCCTCTCAACGTTGGATACAAAGTAGATCGTGAGTCTTTTCAAGTCACTTTTAGTTTTTAAACTGATACTAAAACTACTTAATCGCACTGCGGTTACATCCTGATCGCATTCAGCGAAATCTTCGCCTCCATCACCGGCCCTCGAATACGCATTCACCAAAGCACCCAAAAACATGCGTTCCCTTAAGCTTGTCATGGCTTTGTTTTTACTGACAAATGCATTTGGAGCAAAGTAGAGGTGAACGAGAACGAGACTAGTAGGATTGTGGAAGTGGTCGACACTGATTTGTATTCTCACTTTGGCATTGGCATTGGCTTCGAAGAAGAAGATGAGGAATTCTGGCACGCCAAAAGTTTCTGTACGCCTTTCTGCCGAGCAGATATTTTTGTGTTTTCGGCGTGTGGGTATTTTGATGACATAGAGTTGGAGTTGGGATTGGAGGTGTAGAAAGATTGTAGGGAGAAGGAGAGGGAAAGGAAGGAAATGAGAGGAGTTGGGAGGAAGGAATTGACGCGAGCAATAATCACGCGACCGACGCTTTGGTCACTGCCTCCCACCTCTGTCATTGCCGCCTGGGCCTACACGTCCTCAAAGCCCCAAATACATTCACGTACTCATGGTGGTACGTGATATGCTACTCTACATATCATTCATTCACTGTTTCCGCAAGTTTCTGGTTTTCCGTGACTGGGTGGATAGGCCAGTTTCTGCTAGGGTGAAGAGGGATGCTTGGGTGTACGTCCTGTCATTTAGAAATGGCAAAGCCTGCAAAATCGGCTGTACCCGTCGCACACCGAGACACAGACTGCAGGAGTGGAGGTGCAAAGACAAGTCGAAGGGATTCAAACTGGTATATTCGGTTCGGGTCAGCGAAGAGAGAATGTTTGGTATCGGTACGTTTTGAGAGTATCCATCAGTCTTTTCACTCACAAATGTTTCAGAACATGAAGCTCATCAGCAAGTACTTAAATATACCCACAAAAGCAATGGCGCTTGCCCGAATTGCTCTTCAAAGCACCGAGAGGAATTCGTCTTCAAAGCAGCATTTGGATTGAGAGATGCCTGCGACGCCGTTGATAGGGCGAGGGAACTTGTTGGCTGAGCAATTGGGGCTTTTCTCCTCTTTTTCTTTAGCGTTGTTGTTTTCTGTTTGCTATCGTGTTTCTTGCTTTCGTATCTGCATTGTATGTACATTCTTGGGTGTAGATTTGGATGTTTGCCATCCCAACCGGCCATTCCTCCGTCTTTGCCCGTCGAGCTGTTAGCCCGTATTTTTGGAATCCTCTGTGAAGGTCAACCAACAAAGTTCTCCACATGAGGATAATGCAGAGTTACCCTCCACTCTCTCTCAGTTCATTGTGCAGCGCTTGGCGTCAGATGCTATTTCGTTCCTCGCTTCGAACCTCCACTCAGACTGTGCCTCGTACGGTCCAAACTTCATCCGCTGTCGGTGCACTTGTTTCCGGGAGCCCATGAAGATCATCCATTGGTACAACTACTCGCTGTGTCTCCTCTTCCATCAACCACCATGTCCAGTCGCCCTTCCATACAGATCTCGAGCTCCTCCAAATCCGCCAGCTCGCTGGTCACTCCGAGTCCCGCTACTCTGGCCGATCCGCCAATGCGCTATGTCGACGGCGCAATGATGGACTATTTCTTGATCGAAGTCGTCAACACTCTACGTGAATCTTCAGCTGTAGTGACTGCTCGGTCCAAGAGGATATAGAAAAAGAAATGGTCGATGCCGGACTGATCCCACCACCACAACCTGCACTATCGACTTTGCCTCTAAAGACCGAAAACCCCAGAGACTCGACCGTCCTGATCATCTCTCTCTCGTTCAGGGAAAAACGCTGCAGTGGATGAAGAGGAAGAAGCTATCAGAACGCGTCTTGAAGCTATCGGATTGCATGTTGGCGCGAACTTTGCAGAGAGGTACGTATACTCTTTACAGTGTAATCAATACCACTCTAACCGTCCTTAGATTATGTCAGGACAGATCTCTATTTACAGAAACCTTGGACGTCATCAAATTTGTATGCAAGGATCTGTGGGCAGCGTGTTGGGATAGACAAGTGGACAACCTGCGGACGAACTATAGGGTGCGTTTTTACCCCGTCCCTCAAGGTATTCCAGCTCACCAAGTCAATCCAGGGCATCTACGTTTTGCAAGACAACGCTTTCAAGACCATCACACGTTTATCGTCTTGGGAAGGACGGGCCGATGCTACATGCAAAGCCAAACTTGGCAGCAACAGCGTACACGACGACTTCTGACACAGATGTGCCTTGCCGTGGACGCGTTGGAAACGCGATGCATCAAGCCACTGACGCGCCTGCGTCCTATTCTGACTCCGGAAATACGATATATCTGTGGACCTATCTGAACTCTGGATAGATGGTCCATTTGGACTCCTATCTGCACCTGTATATGTGCTTCAGATATATGGGATTTCTGGACATGTATCCGGAGCTTTAAAAGGTTATCTTTCTTTTGTTCGAATAGCTATACAAATTAGGCGTCTTTTTGTACATCTTTACATAGATTACATGTGCCATCTTTTTGTTTACCTATCAAGTGTAATTAGGGGTTTCCAGATATACGTTCTTTCTGTACGAATATTTAGAGTCAAAATATAGCATTTATTTGTATATAATCTGAACTTCAAATACATCCTACTTCTGTACACCTATCTGCTCATCTATCCGTCGAGCCGATAGAAACGTACTTCCGGCGTGACTAACATCCGTCTTCGGTCAGCCCGCCACAGGCTCAGGCTCAATAACCTCCGTTTTCGGTCAACCAGCTCCAGCTCCTCCCTTACCTTTACCCCTATCAACAGCCATGTCAACCTCAACCTCCACATCTAACCCCTCTTCTGCGATCCTATGAGTGCTTCTACTTCAGCGCAAGGACTCGTTTTGTTTCTGGGTCTGGCAGTGCGTTGGTCTGGGTCTGGGTCTGGTAATACCTGGTCTACCTCTACCTCTACCTCTACCTCTACCTCCACCTCCACCGGTTCTCCTTTCACAGCTTCTTCCCCTTCACATCCACATCTTCCCCCTTTGCATCGTCCCCATCAACCTTAGGCACGGGCCCAACCTCAACACAACCCCTATCCTTATCCTTCCCCTCCCCTGATCTACTGCCCAGGAACAACTCCTTACGACGCTCTCCTTCCACAAGGGTACATGGATACGGTACCAGAGGGGGTTAGGGAGGTTTTTAAAGCTGGGAAGTTTAGTTTTGGTTTTGTGTTTTGGTTCTGAGGGTGGGGTAAGGGTAAGGGTGGGGGTGTACCAGGTTGGGTTCTGCCTTTGGAGATGAGGTGAGATAGGTTGAGGTGGGGAGTAGGGGGGCAGGGTTGGATTGGATTATTAGTGCTTAATACATACAAGTTGTCATCGTCGTCTATGCGTGTCTGATCACAGCCCCAGCTTGAAGTTCGAAGCTTCACAGTTTTTTTTATAAAAGTTTTACAAAATATCGTGGTTCTCACTGTGCTTCTGCATCACTTGCTCCACCATTGCTCCGATCCCATGCCAAGACTCAACTAAAGTAAAATTCTAATTACAGAAATTCTGAAAGACCATATACACAATTGTCTACTCACCTGAATCTGTTTCGCTCATGTCTATTCCTTGCCACTTGAACAGGTACCCCTCACTTATATATCTCTAGGAAATAAGAATGATATATTTACCTTCAGAATCACTCTCGACTCTGACTTCTCAATCTGATGAATGTCCAGCTCCTGTTTGATGCAGACGATGATGTACCGGAGTACCATACACACCATAGAGCTAGCGATCACTTCAGGAGAGCAGCCTTCACAATCATCTTTGTAAATGCCGTGTTTCAACTGGCCGAGAAAGAAGAGATCCTGTCAAAAATATTTGGAATTTCTCAGAAACTCATAGCAAAATTTGAAGGACAAACAGTAGTTACTCACATTAGGGCTTCTAACCATGACCAAGACCAGAAATAGGATGCGCATTCCAGTCCTTTTGGAACTCCCTGCAGTCGTCATTTATAGCATCAAGAAATTATGAGGCCCTTTAGGTCGAGTTAACTTATGTCGACCCCAATTGAGTATCAAGCTTTCCACGGGTTCTAACTTTTACACGCCACCTCAGCGCTCTGAAGTGCCCGAACACTGCCATTCAGCTGACGCTCAACTGACGTCATTCCTGCCTTCCCTCCATCACTGTCGATGCACCAGGTTCAGACGCTGTTTACCTTCCCTCAAAGCCATCAAAAGTCATCAAAGAGCCACTCTCTGAGACTCTGAATCACTATGGATACCTCTAATCCAAGGTCATTAAAGGCGCTGTTACATTAAAATGGTACAGGATTGGCTCTATCTAATTAAAAGAATTTTTTTACTACATACGAAACTGTTTTACTTAAACAGGCCTCATAATTTGCCATGCGAAGCAGTGGCACCTTTCCCCAGTAAGAATTGTGTAGAAGCCATAGATGATGGGAATTCGTTCTGTCTAGATAATGTCTCCATTCTAAACAGAAAAAGAATGCTCTCCCGCCCGAACAAACTGTGTCCCAACTTCAACCCAAAGTCTTTCAATACGAGTGTTGTGAATTGATTGATCCACATATAAAACTTCCTCTCCCAGGACCACGACGAAGAATCATCACCACTGATATAATCTCGATTCTCACCTCCTCGATCCCCTCTCACACGCGATGGCCATCCGTACCTTTTAACAGCCAGGAAAACATACTGAGCGCAGTTGACGCTCTGTCATTTGTACTCGCTTCGAAGCCCAGTGACCTTGAAATTGAAAAGAATTAAGAATTAAGACAGCGTTAGATCCAAGTCACTTGTAACTCACAGAGTTTCGTGCTCACCTTTCTGGAGAATCCATCAACGCATCCAATGTATCACAATCCCCCACAGAATAAGCTTGTGATGACTGTCAACGTGCCAAAGAGTGTTTGGCCGAGAAACCATTTATGGAACACG
>JAACJM010000592.1:0-10838 GCA_013368315.1 Tetrapyrgos nigripes
CACTAAGATTTCTCGCTCAGATAACCTAGTCTAATACGTATTTTGTCTTGTATTCAGTCTGTGCCTTACCATGCCAACCTACTCACCTCTCTCACCTTTCTTTTCCACTGGTTATATTTCTCTCTTTCTACTTCAAAACGTCCAATTCCCACTTAGTATTAAAATTATCACCACATTTCAACCTATCATACTTATATGTCAACAACATTGGCGTTACCGTAAATTGGTCACTAGATAGTTACTAACATGATGTAACCCTGTTCCCACATCTTTTTCGGCCTCTCAATCTCATCCGGTTTGGCCTAATACCCCTTGCGAGTTGCACAAGAATATTTGGAGATCTCTGGAAATATGCAATGCCGCCCAAGGTGCTACATAATCCTGTCCCATATTTGTCACAGCCACCAAACAGCCACCCTCAATACTGTACCAATTTCGAAGTGAGGTTCAGTCACAGTCACCAGCCCTCTGAACTAGCGTTTTTTAAGTTCAGTCACCTTGAGCTTTGAACTGCATGACAGACCAAGAAAATTTCTCTGGCTGAAACAGCCCAAAAACGATTTTTTTGCAGCTGCGCCACGTACATAGAGTGCCGAAAAGGCTTTTGATCGGGAAAGCTCTGAACAGTGCCAGAGCTCATGGTATTTCAACCTCTGCTTGAGTCATGAATGAACTAAGTTCATTATGTCACACGTCACCCAGACCTCTGAACTAATGAACTACAGACGTGAGCCTGTCATGCAGTAAACCCACGAACCTCACTTCAAAATTGTACAGTATGTTCATATTGATGTTTGTTTGGCTGTAAAGCTTCCATCCAGCAACACGGCTCGCTTTGTCAGACATGCACTAGACCTAACACGTTACACACCTGCTTTACAATTTCTATCAGCTTTTTAAACCACCTCGCCTGTCTTTTCGCAAGTATGTATCTACAATGTTCCCAGAGAATACAAGCACTAAGATCCTGAGGATGAGTTACCAAACGGAAGAAGAAACCACCAGCATCATCACACAAAACTACGCTCTGTTATAATCCCATTATGGTGATTATAAAGTAATAAAATACTTTTGATACCTTAACATGTACTTATAATCTGGCTGGCCAGATTATAGACTCATTACCATGTAGCATAATCATTTGGGGCAATATAATATGATTATAATATCCCAGCATGTTATAACATGATTGTAATACAGATTGTAGTCCTGTTACAACATCTGGGACATTATAATACCATTATAATATGGCTATAATATCATTGTAAACCTCATAATTATTTCAATTGACAATAGTGCTCAGAGTTGTAACCCCCTTATCACTTACAAAAAAATTTCAATGGTGATAATGTCTATAATCTTTTTGATAGTTGTAAGGGCATTATAACAAGGTAAAACTATTGTGCACTTTAAAATTGCACTATAAAAGTGTGCCAATCAATGGAATGATTCTATACACTGCAAGGCCTTTATAATATTACAGAACTACCAATAGAGCTTCATGCAGTAGATAAAAGTACAAGTTGTACTCTCAACTGCTTCACTTCTTGTGCTCATAGGTGGCCTTATCATGCACCTCTCTCTCAAGCCTAACACACTGCATACTGGCTCACTATCTGGCTTGCCTAAGGCTGCTTCTTACCATCCTGCCACGGTCAAGTGGAGGGTTATGACAGTTATCTAACATCTTGCTGTCAGTTCTTTCTACCAGGTTATAAATATCTCTATACATTCATACTCCTTTATAAGTATGAACAGAGATGATTGCATCGCTGACTCTGTCAGCTCAGCTCAAGTTGGAGGCTCTTTGGATTTCAAATCAAAATCATGAATTTTGATGTGAAGGTGTATGTATAGACACGACGCATCCTGACAAGTCACGTTGGCACTGGATATCGTAGCCCCTCTATATGTAAGTATGTATGTATACAGAGAACGACTCACCCATTTCTCGTCCCAAACTGACCCTTACTTCATAGCTAGACTTATCACAGGTATCTTTGATGAAATGAAAATCTGTAGCTGCCAGAGGCATATGCCTGCCAATGCGTAAAAATTAAGTGAAGAGTCCCCGAGCGAGTTTGAACTGAGCTCCGTCTAAAGCTTTAGCATAGGAAAGTCTGAAGACTCTGACTATGTATGCATAGGATGGACAAGACGTGACGAGCAGGGTAATTTAGTATAGTGGTAAACAATGAGACTACAAAGGACTCACCATGCTAGACAAAAGGCAACACTCTAGCACTCGGCAGTATCCACAAAAGCACCTTGCCTGTCGAGTTCCACTGCCATCCCACTGCAGTCCCTATGGAGGTGAAGGTCATGGTGGTGTAAGACGGCAATAAAAAGAAGAGTATGAGGAGGAGAGAGCAAGTGGGTGGATGAGTGAAGAAAGGATAGCTGTCACCATGGTGGAAGTGGAAAGAAACAACCCTGAGAAAACCAGCAAAGGTTTAGGCACTGAGAGACAGCGATCAAACCCATCAAGCTTATGTACCATCTGCTCAATAGCCAGCGAGAACCTTGGATTGCATGCACTATTAACCACTACTACAAACTGCAGAACGGTTGCAGGACATTGCCCTGGCATGTTCTAGCCAAGCATAATTGCCAAATCGAGTAATTTCCTGTGCACTTCCCCATTATGGATAGATGACGGCGACGACGTCACACATGCATGTCATCTTCCTTTATTTGGTAGGAGGGTGCTCGATCTGCACCCTCTGAAATGTCAGCCATTCCCGTCTTCACAGTATATAAGGCCCAAGCCTTTTTGCTTAATCCCTTTGTTCCTTTCCCTCTTTCACTCTCCTCTCCCTTCTCTCTCACGCAACTCGCTCCTTACTTACGCATCAAGGCGGAGCTCTGTACATTGCGCAGCGCCAACCGCTGTCAACCCTTGTGCTGATTTGACTGGCTATGACAACGGTTGGCGCTGCGCAAGCTCTCTATTTATTGTTCGAGTTGGTGGCAGTCCAGCCAGTGATCTGGGGTAGTGGTAGTCTGAGCACACGTACCAAGTTTCCATCACAATAACCTACACCTCACACTCACATACACGTTTTTCCTTGACAGCCACCGCTGGATGCGTGGACAGTGGCTTTCATGGCACTGTTTGGTCCGTTGTTGTGTATGAGGTGCTGGAACTATGTACAATTTCATAATGCCCCCCTGTAATAGTATACTTGCTTGAAATTCAATTGTTTGTGAATTCATTGCCCTTGATTTATGATGTCCATAACAGTCAATGAACACTTGAATCCTCTGGGCCTTCTGATGGCTTGCATCACTGTAAATGGCCTTTAGGTATATTGCATCATTCCAGCCCTTATAAACCCCATAATACCATTATAATATGGTTATAACTATCAACATAGTTCCAGTACCTGCCACTATGCCCTACATTACAAACCTCAAAATAGGATTATAATATCATTATAATACTTGAAATATTTTTAGAGCACACAATCATTTTGAGCTTTATAAACCCCATAATTCAGTTATAATCCATGCAATAATTCCCAAAGTCCACCACTATTATCTACATTACAATAGCATTCTAGTGTTATTACCAGAAACCTGGTGTGAAGTAATCTAGTTATAATATACTATAATTATTATGGGGGTTATGAGGATTATAATCAGACTATAACAGAGGGTAATTTTGTCTGATGATGCAACTACTGCAAGGCGTGTCGAGTTTTGTGTCATCCTCAACCAGAAGGCAGGTCTTGTCCTAGATGTCTAGAGAGGGGTGTAAAGTGAGTGTCTGTGCAATTCACCATGTATTCCTAACTTTCAACATTTCCAGGTGTACAGCTACACATCCGTCAGGAGAAAACGTACAAGACAGTATGGAATCAAATTTGTAGTGTTGAAATATATACCTTCGATGTATAGTAACTATAATTCTATATGGAGTTATTATGAAACTTCTACATACAGTGGCCAAAAAAATTGTCCACATGTTTGGCACTTTTGGAAAGATTGCTGATTTAAGAGCTATTGAGCAGAAATCTCAAAACATGGCTGGTGGTAGCAAGAAAGCTTTTGATTAGAGCTACAATAATCTGTCTGTTTGGTCTTATTTGGCCAAATATCTGTGGAGTTATGATTGATTTAAAACTGTATGTCATTTGGACAATTTTTTGAGTTGCCACTTCAAAATCATTATTGCAATAACCTGATGTGTTATACATGATGTCATGGGTGGAGCTGTACAGTAATGTAATGTATACACTACAATGATGTCATAGCTGCCAGCTGGAGCATACATAGCCACATACAGATGCTCTACAGCCTCTATGAAAATCATGGGGTCCCTCATATCAGCCCAGAAAGACAATCTCTACTCTCTCCTCTTAATTGCCTCTCCATCTGCAAAAATTGCAGCTCATACTGGAGTATGGAAGCCAAGAGTTGCTTTTGTGGCTTAAAAGACAAATACAGACAATGAGAACAATACAGCAGGGTGTCCTAGGAGGCTCTCTACTACTTGTGAAGAGGTTAGATTGGAAAAAAATCCATTCTGGTAAAGCCAGATTGCTACACAAGTGGCCTGAAACATCAAGGCTCTTCTTGGACAACCTGTCCCAACCTATAACAGTCAAAACATTCCTGAAAACGTCTTGTGGCGATCTCCAAAACACAGAACAAGTGCAAACTTACAGTGACTTGCAGCAAGGCTCACTTGAAGTTTGCACAGATGTAAAAAGACCGGGCTGTAGAAGGCTAGAAGTGGGTTATTTTCTCAGATAAGACCAAAACCAATTATTTTGGGGCAAATATGCCCCAGCATGTGTGAGAAAAGAGAGATAAATTCATGGTACAGCAAGATGTGACAGAAATGATGACATTTGAGAGAGAAAATGACATGATGGGGTAGGGTATGGGGCAACAGTAAGCAGTAAAAATGGTCCAGATGAAGGGGAGATAGATTGCAAACACTATATGACCATCTTAAGTAACAAAATCCTGGAAAGCATTAATAATATGGGAGTTGATCCAGAGGTGGCCATTTTTCAGCTGGGTATTAACTTTCTAAAGTGCTATATCCAATGGTTTCCTTTATCAGAACATGTCTCTCTACCTATAAAAGCAACACTCTGCTTTCATACTTCAGTCTGAGCTGAAATTTTGATAGAGGGAGGGGCAGTTTGGAGGAGAGAGTAGAGATTGTCTTTCTGGGCTGATATGAGGGACCCCATGATTTTCATAGAAGCTGTAGAGCATCTGTATGTGGCTATATATGCTCCAGCTGGCAGCTATGACATCATTGTGGTGTATACATCACATTGCTGTACAGCTCCACCCATGACATCATGTATAACACATCAGGTTATTGCAATAATGATTTTGAAGTGGCAACTCAAAAAATTGTCCAAATGACATACAATTTTAAATCAATCATAACTCCACAGATATGTGGCCAAATAAGACAAAACAGACAGATTATTGTAGCTCTAATCAAAGGCTTTCTTGCTACCACCAGCCATGTTTTGAGATTTCTGCTCAATAGCTCTTAAATCAGCAATCTTTCCAAAAGTGCCAAACATGTGGACAATTTTTTTGGCCACTGTAGCTATAAGTATGCTAGTCCTCCAGGACATTCTCCAGACATTACTCTTATCTTCTACTATGTAGTGATATCTCTGTAGATAGCAATATGGCCAATGGCAATATCCTCTTAGTCTCTAGGTATGTCCATGGACAATGTAGATATTAGTAATTACATGCTCTTTATCTAGTATAAAAGCTCTCTGTAAAGTCGTAGATACTACAGAACAATATCCAGTTCTATCTGCTCTACAAGCAACTCGCATCTAAGCTCTACTAGCTTTCTACTCAGCACTCTATTTGGTGAGCTCTATTGATCGGTCACCCTATGCTAAATATTTGCTGCTTCATTATGTAGCAGCGAAGAGAGCGGTTACGACTAATGACGAGGATAACAGGAATGAAGACAATATGCCGAGTTGTGCAATGGATCTGGACACCGTCAGGGATGGGTGTAATACTCGGACTTCTCATGGTCAACAACTCCAGATGTCAAGGGATTTGCAATTGGCGACAAGTTCGGCTGCACCATACACACCACAGAAACACATGCGGGCGACTTCAAGTGCAGGCCTCAACGATGTATATACAAGGCCGATAGCAGACGCTCCAGTTTCTTCCCGTCCGCTTCTACAACTCCCAAAGCGTCTAAGTAATGCAGGATTTATTCAATGGTGCGTGTTCCAGTACCATAGGACGTTTTCAAACCAAAACTTCATTTATCGGCACAATATCTTTCGTTCATACACCCTATCACCTTCACCCTATCATCCCTTACGACAGAATACGTGCTCGTCTGGCTGGATGCGGTTGGCAACTGTCTACCTTCCCACCTCAGGAATGTGTCCTGGTCCACTGCATCTTCACCCTCGCATCTGCGTTATCTACTGACCCCTTATAATCGGTTGTATCGACATCTTGACCACCATCTATCCCGTGAAAAAAATCAAAAGCGATCTCAGGGAAATCAGTAGACAGAGAGAGAACGTAGAGTAAGGAGTTGTGTCACCAGCTTAGAGCGGAAGCACTGAGGCTGGCGCACGATGAAGGTACAGCTGTATGGGTATCGCCTGAGAATGCAGCTAGTTGTAGTTTGTTTGATACATTGCTTAGTCGTGAGTGCTGAGTGTTTTGGGTTGATTCGCAAGAGCTCAGGGATACCTAACCTACTCAATGACGACAGAATACGATGGCGCAAACTCATATGGTGCAGCTTTTACATGACAAGCTTGAAGGTGTTGAATTGGCGCATTCAGTTGCAGCCATCAATGTCATCTATGTAGAACAATAGTAGTAGTTATAAATAGAACAATAAGATTATATAGACAATAAGTGTAGTACGACAATAGTGTACGGAACCAGCATTGTGCTATCAAGTACAATAGAATCTTATTGTTACTCTAGTATTAGTTTACATGTATTTGTACCTCCTCAAAGGTATATAAGGACTCGTAGATAGTCCTCCAAATAACAAGTTTTATACTTAACCCACATCGCTCTACAAGCCTCTAACAAGCCTTACAAGCTACTCTTTATCCACAGGTAAGTTGCGTGGTTGCCACTGCGTTTAGTAGTGTACAGGACCGTACCATGCCTGCTTAACAGGTTATGGGCCCAAAGGCCCTTGGGAGCACCTTCAATGGCTGCAAACCATAGACTTCGCATACTACCTGGATGGCACCTTCATGGCAGCCTGTGGCACCCTTTGTGGCAGCCTGCGTCACCTTTAATGGCTTGACGATATGTCCAACAGCGCAGGACTTATGTCCAGCTGCAGTTGTTGACGATCTAGGGGAGTAGTCACTGTCATGGCGCATTCATCGCTGCCCCTTTTCACTTTCGCATGGCGCATTTATTGCTGCCTTCTTATGCTGCATATGGATAAATGCTGACAGTTGACCTCCCCAGAACTTATCAAAGATGTCTTCCAACGTTTTGATGACCACTGTACCCGTCTTCGCTGGTGTTGATTTCAACATCTGGGCTGACATTCTTCTCTCCTGGCTCCAGGCTACTGGACTTAGTTCAGTCCTTAGCTCTGATCGCCCTAGTGATGCCGAAGTGAGTACCGTCTCCCCTTTATCCGCTGAAGACACGGCGGCTCAAGCTGAGGCTATCACGACGGCTCTAAAGAAACAGGCTGACTGGGACGAGAAGAACGATAAGGCCATTGGGTCTATCAAACTTCGTCTTTCTCCTCCCATTCGTCAGAAGGTACTCAGTTTGACTAGTGCCAAAGAAATTTGGACTACCCTCAAGAAGACTTACGGGAAACCTGGAGTTTCCGCAGTCTACACCGACTTTAAACGTGCTACTTCCATCATCATCCCTAACGACGCCAATCCTAGTGCTGCAGTCAAACTTATCCGCATGCACTTCGATAGGGTTAGTGCCGCCGGTATTCCTACTGACGACTCCTCAAACACCTCCATTACGAAAGTCGCCAATTTCCTCATCGTCATGTTCATCATATCGAAACTCCCTCCCAGATATGAGTATCTCATCAATCAGTATACTCAATGTTCTATCTCGCAGATCGACGCTCAAAATCTCGATGAACTACAAAGCGAGATCGTCAACATCTGGGAATCTTGCCAAGGAGCTTTCAAGGGGAAAGCACATGCCAACCGTCTTTCAGCTATCAAGCGAAAGGACGGTAACCCTAGTTTCCAACAGCAGCAGCAGCAGCGCCCTAGTGGCAGCAGCAGCGGCGCTAACGGAGCCAGTGGCTCTAACGGAGATAACAAGGGAAAGGGCAAGGGAAAGGGCAAAGGCAAAGCTCATTTCCGTCGAGGAGGACGAGCTGGGAAGAATGAACAGGCCAAGAGACAGGGCCAAGCACATCTTGCTCATGGGGATATGTCTCCCATGATGCACACAGTCACCGTCGTCGACACGCCCGCTGCAGTTGATTCCCGTAAGCCATACTTCATGGAAACGGAAAAGCCTTTTGACGCCTTTTTCACAGGTACCAAAAGAGCTATCAACCTTGCACGCGATATTGGCGCTAGACCATCTGGTGAGACTGTTGCTACTCTTGAGGATGTCGTCATGTCTCACCCTGATCTTTCCTCTTTCACTCCCCTTACCCCCGCTCCTTGTACCAAACGCACTCTCACGGAACGCATCTATTGGAATAATCTCCAATCATCTTCTGATGGTTGGGGATGTAATGACAACTGGAATGATGCCTTCACTCGTTCCATCGGAACTCAGACCGGTTCAGATGCCGATATGGGATGTGCTCAGGAAGAAGATGCCAGTTGGAACGAGGACACTCTGGTGAACACTTCGGAACTCGGAAGTGTGTTTGGCTCCACAATGATGGAGTCAGGTGTAAAGGAATCGCAGGACACCAGGACCCCTGTTCCACTTATCGACCGACTTGCCTCGGATCCTGCTGCCGAGATGATGGAGTGCGGAATTCACCTTGGGGAGAGATTCCAGAATCCCGAGGATTCCCTACACATCTATGGGGAACCACTCCGAACAGCACTGAACACCGTTGCCCCAACAGGCACTCTTTCTCTGGTCCAACGCATTGCTGCAGCCCGCAGCGAGATGCAAAATGGCTCACTTCCTGCACATCCCAGTGGCACGACCACTCAGTCCTTACCCACCAGCCGTGTTGCAAGCCCAACACCTGGAACAACTTCAACGGGATGGGAGTGGTTAACTCCTCATCTCGAAAACGAGGATGGAAGGTACGACGAGCTGCTCGATTGGCAGAGAGACGCAACCATTGGACTAGGAGGAATGGAAATGGAGGAGGAATTACCATCCAGGGTCCCGACTCCGAGTTCAATGCCAGAACTCCGGAGCATGTCTCCGAGTCTATCCGACACCAGCGACCTCGAGTATATGTCGACTCCACCATCGCTCAACAGGATGAGCCTCCCTACATCACCTGTAGAGGCAACCTGGTCAGACAGAATTCCAAGTCCACGACCTTCTACCCCCGCCATGGTTACCGTCAATGCCGCAAATAATTATGGTTGGTCCCTAGACTCTGAGGTGTCTGGCATGGACAACGGTTATCTCAGGTCAGATCTCACTTCAGATCTTATGAATAAAAGTACTGATGCGCTTTTTCCAGCAGCTCGTAATATGGAAGCAGGTTCTTCATGTATATATTTATTACGTACCGCTCCTCTGGGTTCATCAACCCCTTTTATTTATAATGATCTGTATACTAGTCCTGGTGACAATAAATATCTATGTGCCTGTGGCACTTTGTTCTCATTATGCCAGAAGTGTAAGAAGAAGAGATCTAATACTGTCAAAATTCACTTCGGTGATGGATGGTTACTTGACTCTGGAGCATCAGCGCATTTTACGTTCGACATCAATGACTTTGTTGAATTGAGTTATATAAAACCAATTCCAGTGAAAACTGCCAATGGATTCACGAATATTCGTGCATCCGGAACAGTCCTGATCTCTCAACGTAAAAGAGTTATGAAATTATATCCGGTCTATTATATTCCCGATTTAAATCAACGACTCTTATCTGTCGGTCAATTCTTAAATGACAACATGCTTATGCGCGGTAACTCCAATCATATCACCATCTCGAGAAATACAACATTCTTGACTTTCTCAAAGCGTATACCGGAAGAAACGCTATACTATCTTCCACACAAATCGAAAATTGTCGCTTCTAAAGCCAATCTTTTGATTTATCTTATCAACTACGAGATCTTACATCGTCGTATAGGACATCCCTCTCGTGATGTTCTAAAACATATCTGACAACACACCCTTGGCACTCCTGAATTCATCATTCCAAAGGAGCTTCCTTTGTGCAAAGGCTGTCTTGAAGGCAAAACTCCCAAACAGGCTTACCCTCCTAACCAACGACGTGCTACTCGTCCTTTCCAAATTATCCATATGGATTTGAAGGAATTCCCCACGATCTCCTACCACAAGTACAAGTATATAATCGTCTTCTTTGATGATTACACTTCAGATGCTTGGATACGACTTCTTAAAGACAAGAAACAACCACTAACTGCCACTCACCAGTTCCTTGCGATGGTAGAAACTCAATATAAGACGAAAGTCGAACAGTGGATGTCTGATATGGGTGGTGAATTCATCAAAGGTACCTACCGAGAAATGTTACTCGAGAAGGGTATTAGAATCCTTAAAAGTGCACCATACATTCATCAACAGAATGGTCGAGCGGAGCGCTTTATACGCACCCTAATGGATAAGACACTGGCAATGATGAAGCTAGCATGTCTACCTGAATCCTGGTGGGAATATGCTGTCGTCATGGA
>JAACJM010000593.1:0-10027 GCA_013368315.1 Tetrapyrgos nigripes
ACCTCTATCTATGTTATTCGGATAGAGGTAAGCATGGCTCATTGTCTCTTGATACTTCAAAGGCTGATAATGCTCTACAGATTCATATTTTATGTTTCTTAAATAGGTAGAGTATTTGCCTGATTGCTATCTACATTATTCGGATAGAGATTTATATTTTATGTTTCTTCAGTAGGCTTACTGTTTCTTTCAGAATTTGAAGCACACCACCAAATGCAGCGGTACGCCACCAGGCTCAATCGAGTATGTCCCGACTGCCACAAACGTTGGAGTAGCCTGGGGCTGCTCCAGAGAGGAATGCTAGAGGAACATGCTGGCATAGGTCTGACTACTAACAACACGAGGAAACTGTATGGTATACTACATGAAATGGGATGTGGGCCAGCGCTGAAGCATGGCAAAAACGAGGCCTGCAGAAAGCTTACCTGGCAAAACAGCCAGAAACAAGGATAACAAAAAGAAAAGCATCACACAGAAAGCTGATATGCAAATAAGAGGGATTGTTGGTGGTCGAGGACAAAGAGATAAGTGAGACCGTTGTCAAATGCAATGCGGAGAGGGGCTTGGAACCCCAATCAAAAGGCTATATTTACATAAAATATAGAGAAAAAAGAAGAAAAAAAGACGGAGAAGTCGGGACCATAATTATTACTGCCACACCATAGATCGCAGTGTAAAAAACTCATCCTCATTCTTCGGTTTTGTAACGAGATCTCGCAGATTTCATAACTTCCAATTTTCAAATCATTACTCAAAAGCTTCAGATTCTAGTAAGTCTAACATTTCTTCTCGAGAAACTTGACTAAGTCCATTCTGGAGTCCCTGTTTATGATGGCAGGCCAAGGAAGAACAGGAATAGCAAAGGGCTCCAATTCACACCCAAGATTGGAAAACTCACTTCTCTTCCTTTATATACTGAGGAAGTTCCCAACGGCTTCCTTTGTTCCGTCGCTTATACTGCGAGGTTTTATATGGGAACAGGGAAGCGACTCTGGCTTTCAAACCTCAAGTTTGTAATTCTGTTGTCTGATCCCATCATGAAAAGGAAATAATAAATTACTATCATTGACTTACAGTCAAAGTCTTTCAGGGGGTAGTGTACAGAAGTCAAATAAAATAATGTGTACTTTTTATGGGCTGCCAGTTCAGGCCCCATTTTTTTTGTCACGCTTTGGCACTGGCCCACATTCCTTTCATTTCTACTGGTTTTAGCCGGAACCAGTGGGATCCAGTGGCACCAGTAACTTGTCAAAATACTGATGTTGATGGATAATGAGTGGTACAAAGAAAAGGGTAGCCTTTCCAGGTCTAGTCCCAGTAAAAAAAAAATGCCCTGTTTAACACCATAGAAATAGGTTCAACTTGATATTCATGTAGTCCATTCAACCATTGAGGCATAAAACACTATATTATGAGTTTGAACGTGTCCTGGCCCACAGCGTCACTCCATGTAGGGGTTTGAGACATTTGGTGTGACTGGAGTAGAGAAATAGCGAGAAGAAACTAGAAGATATGGAAGAAACAGCACAGGGAAAGCTCAAGATGGTGGTAAAGAGAAGACGTGTTGACCAAGTAAGGCTAAAAGGGCGTGGGGGCCCACATGATTGTGTCATAAATCAGCAGCTCTGCCTGCGCCTATAGATAAAAAGAGGACTAGATACATCATTACATGCAAGTACATGTGCATGGATAAAAGGAATATAATCAGTAGAACTAGAGAATTTATGTCTATTCACTCATGACCTCAGTCTGTCTCTCAACCTGACTCTCTGTTTGAGATGCTGCTGTCTGCATTGAGGCAAATCTGATAGACTGAGAAAGAGACATGTTATTTCGAGACCTGATTTCTTCCCTAGACCTTTCCAAGGCTACCATGAGGATGATGAGAATAAGATAAAGTGTCTTCAAACATTGTCAGTCAAGTGTAGAGGCTCCAAGGAGTATGTAAATACACCTACAGCTAAACCTGGCAGAGTAGCAGCAAAAGTCTGAAATGTGATAGATGATGACTCAGTTGAAAAGCTAATAGTGATGTATGTGATCTATAATGTGGATAGTTAACGTTCATTTAGAATAAATGAAGCAGAATTCTGGCTACTGACCCACAGTCCACAATAGATCATCCCAGATTCAACCAGTAGCATCAGAACCTTCTGAGCTCTGGAAACCTGATTGCCACAGTCCTTCAAAGCCTTTTTGATATCTTGAGCATGAATCCTTTGAAGAATTAATCATAAGTGGTCAAACAAAAATATCAAATGCGCACTAAGCTTTATATCCAATGAAGCCTGTGGCAGCCATATTTGTGATGAGGAGTGGGAGAATCATGATCAAGATATTATTTTGCTTTCCAAGATCAGCAAGGCTATGAAGAGAGCTAACAGCAGCTAAACTTCCATCTGCCAATGCACCACCTAATGCTCAGGAGATAAGAATGACTCCCTTGATTGGTATGCAGATTTATCTACTCACCTACAGATCCTATAAAACAAATAAGCAGAATACCCTTGACCACCAGATTTTGTGGAAACATGACAATTCCATCACTAATAGCATACTATCATGAAATGAGCAAGTATAATATTGGGTTCAAAATGAATCTCAAGATAATAATAATCCATTACTTACATTCAATCTTTGCAACATGGTTAGGGCTATTCTTATGTCTGTTGTCTGTTGTATAATATTTGCAACGTTGACAACATTGTAAGTGGAATCTCAAGCAGGTAAAATAGCACATCCAGAGTAGCAGCTGTAGTTCCAAGAATTAGCATGAAGACCACAAGGGCAAGCAGCATAAGCTGTGGTCCTGAGCGATATCTTTGCTGTGATCTGGGAACAAGAGAGCAGTGCAAAAACATATCCATGGAGTCAGATTTGGAGAGAAAACAACATGAAAAAGTCAGGCTTACAGAATAGCAAAAAATATTGTGAGGGCAAGCGTAGCATTGATACCATGAATCAGCCACTCAATAGCTGTTCCAAATATCCAGTTTTTGATGGTAGCAAGATCAGAGTTGGAGAGTGGCAGGAAGGATGGTTGTTGTGCCTGGAGCATTGCGGGGCCTTGGAACAAAAAGAGCATTGATTCAAGCATTTATATTGTCCCCAGTGTGCTAAATTTGTATCCATGATTCCATCTTCTATGGCAAGCAGATAGCTTTAAATAGTCATCTTAACTGGAACTGTCCATTATTCAACTCGAGTTTCAACCAAATAAGCATTTATAAAATCTAAAGCAGACATGTGCGGTATCAGCACTCCAAATCTGTGGGTTCCGATTCCCAAAGCCCACTACAATCTACTAATAGATAGGTGATAGGTACCCGCCAGCAGAGAAGCTTGAAAGCAACCGGCCACCATCAAAGAGTTAGCCTAATATTTCGGGAAGATACCTGGGTCTTTTTTTAGCTTGTTTCCGCTGGCTCGGCTAAAATTCAAACCCTTCGAGATGTTCTGCTCCAATTGTGCTCCAAAGAGGACTTGCCCATTAGTACTGAGGCTACTCAAGGGCATACCAGAAGGTGTTTCAATATGTCATGGATGAGTCTAAGAGACGATCAGCTTATGATGCTCTCTTGAGCATGTCCCGAGAAACATCAGAAGCTTGATTGTGGAGGAGTGAACAGAGCTCCAGTCTTGTTTCAATGATTCACTTCATGGCTCACAGAAGTATGAATACTTTAGTTCAAGGTCACTACTAATCTATCAAATTATGATGCAAAGTGAAATCAAGGAGAATGAGCCAAGAATAAAGTAGAATGAACAGTCGGTGTTTGGGTGGCCGCCCACCTTTGTCTTTGAGCATATATTGCCCCCAGTGTGCTAACTTTGTATCCATCTTCCATGGTAATAATAGTACTGATCTCCCAGCTCTGAATAATTATCCTAACTGGCCCCAGTCCATCATTCAACTCGAGGCTTTACCCATAAGTCTTTATTTGATTAGAGCAGATACTTGATCGTCGCCCAAACTCTGACATGGTACATCAGTGGTCATGATGTGTGCCTTCACAGTTACGAAATTTTAAAAAAGAAACAGATCACATACCCGACTTAAAGAATCTTCTTCCATCTTTGATGACTTCTCTCAAGGCAGATCCTAGGTCAGAGAGCCTGGCTATCATTTCAAATCTCTCTGAAATTTTCAAAATAAAATAGCGTGGGCCAGCTAATGGTGTTTAGCTGTTATTCTCATGGACCAGGACCATTAGTGAACTGCACGAGTATCCTGCGGGTCTTGACTCAATGAAGGAAGACTCAACAATATGAGTTCAAAAAAAGGTGAGAATTAACCGTTGAATATATTAATTCATTGAACTATACTTACGAAGCTTAATTGAAGCGTTCATGGCCTGTCTGAGCCACCGGCATGGAAATCTGTACCCGTACTGTATGAAGGAGATGTGGGGCACCACTGCATGTGGAAATGACGAGGCCCAAAGGGAAGTGAGTGGCGAGTGCTAAATGAGCACTGTCGACGGTTCGGTATCGGCTTCTATCATTCCGCTTTGAGAGGACCTGTGAACCAACGCAGGCGCAGGCACCTGCCGGATCTTAACCGGTAAGCACGCAATAAGACCCCTAAATAGACGGAAGAAATTGGAAGGAAGCACGGAAAAACCGGGGCACCAACTCAACATAGCCACACGCGGAAACGTAGTGTAAAGAACTCAGCCTCATTCTTCGGCCTCGTAATAGAAACTCCGCTCTAGACTCCGCCTAACCCTAACCCTAAGCCTGAACCCGGAGGAGGGATGCCAATCCCTACTCCAACGTCATTGTGAAGAATTACAGTTGCATAATGATTTCGGATTGCCTGAAGTGCGCAACGCCATCCACATGGCGAAGCGAACCATCATCAAGATGTGCATTTGATACATTCTTTTTGCTTTGCGGTCGCTTTGCTCTGTGTTGCTATTAATATCTCTCTTTCGCTATTGTACTCTGCATGTATTTAGATGTTATATAGTTGTGCTATTGGTATTCATTTTGGTCTTTGTATTCAGCATAGCAACGAATATCATATTCGTAAGATCTATCTATGTACAACTTGTAGATAAACCCTAATTACTTGGGCCCTCTGTACTTGGGCCCTTTAGGTTTTGAACACCGGACGACTTGAAATGTCGGCTCCGTGTTGGGATCCCCGTGAGGAAGCCTGGTGCAGGCTTCCCATGAGCTTGCCTCCAGTGTTACAGCCTCAAACTCTCGTATATCAACGTCATCCAATCCCGGGAACCGCCTTAACATGATAGAGGCAATAGTCCCTGAAAGGTCCGCCACTGATTCGTTGGAGGTTGCCCTACATAGATCAGACAAGTCAGCTCCTCCGAGTCAATGAGTATATAGTTTTTTTAAAAACGCACCCAACCATGATAGGAACCTTCCAAAACTGTCCGCTCTCGAACAAAGAGGTAGGAGGAGCAGTGATAATCTTGCCATCCTGAACGGGGACGAAGAGGCGGTAAGAGCCGTTACTGAGAGGGAGGTACAACGGCAATCATGAGTAAATTGCGAATGATCCAGTTATTCAAGGAAAATCAAGACTCACAACGTCTGAGCCGCTGCATCCTGCGCGCGTGCGAGAGCACTGATACTGGCGTTCCTCAAGCAGGCGACTCGCTCGATGTTGGGTACTGAAACATCTCCGCAGCCGGCTTGGTTGGAGTAAAAGTCGAATAGAGGCTATAGAGTAGTCAGTTACGATTTTTGAACCCCATTGAAGCCTGAAGTGAACATGTACCTGTCTCTGTTCTAGTGTAATCGTAGGGGACCTATACACGCTCTGGGCGATTGCTCCAGAAAACAATCCTTCCTGGTCGATTGCGACGAGATGTAGTTCGACTGAACCCCCGCCTGCCGATTCCCAGTCTCTGCGAGCGAATGTTCAGTTCGACATGAAAGAATCAAGATTCACTGGCCCGTCCATATGCAAAACATCGGATATTCATCAAACATGGCGTACCTTGGGATCTCCGCCGAAGGATCTGGAAATCAAGGAAGTCGCCTTTGTATCAGCGCTGTAGCGCTTAAATCCAACACATAACAACACACTTAATATTCTCTTGTATCCATCTCAAAGCCTGAGTCTGATTCTGAAATCCTGCATTCATGTCCCCCATACTAGAGTCTGAGAATTCTGGTATGGCGAGGAAACCAAAGGAGTCGAGACGATAGTAAACGGAGACGATGACGACGGTTGGGACTTTGAGCAATCCAGTGTTCGAAGGGGAAGGCAGCTGGATTGCCATAGACCTAACCTGCCAGTGAATGATGATTGATCGATCACCCTTGAGAATTTCGCGAGGAAATGCGACAAAGTATGACTTAGTACTCACCTCCACCGTGGATGTAAAACAATACAGGCACTGTAAACATGATGATATATTAGTTGTATATTAGTGGGGATCAGACAAAGTGGAAGGATGAACGTAAAATCGTCGCCAGGTTTCGCAACCTGAGGAGCATACACGTTTACTTTGAGGCAGTCCTCGTTACCCGCTCCCCCTGCTCCTCCATCTGCGAAAAATGAACTGCGTTAATGCAAGAATTTCAAAATTAAACGCAAGTAAGTAGTACTTACTACTACCTTGAACACAGAAATATGGGTACTCTGTCGCATCAATGACCTCTTCTCCTGCTTCTTGCGAAATACGAGTTTTGTTCAGAGGAACTGGGTTTCTAGAGATCAAATGATATTAATGATCAGGACATCGTCCGAAAGCTCGCTCATGAACAACTTACCTGAACCGAAGATTTCCTAAAGGAGGCTCTGCGTAAGGAATACCCAGATAGGCTACAGTGTTGGGGAAGGTCTCGTTAAAGCTCCCTCGGTATTTGACGTATCCCAGATCAACGACGTTGGGTTCATCTGCTCTCGGTGAACTCGATAAAACAGAGCAAAGCGAGAGCGGGCTTAGCAATAGACCACTGATCCAGATTAGACTCGAAGTGGAAGTGGAACGCATGCTGATTTTGGGTGCGAAGCGTCACGGTGTGGGGTATAGTGGGGAAAGGGAAGCTAAGCCACACGACGTGACGAGAGCCAAGGCCTTCCTCTCAGGCTCCAGGTTTTAACTTATGGTCTGGATATCGTTGAGATATTGCTGGAACCTGGAGCGGACGCCGTGCGGATAAAGCGCCGCGCACCAAGGCCCAGGGGATTGAAGCAGATATCAAAAAGGAGTGAAGGTAATCAGGCGGTAGCAGAGAGCAGCAGTTAGCAGTGGTCCGGAATCATAGGATAATGCGAAGCCTTAAGAATCTAATATCCAGTCAACATGATGTACCCCATGACGCTCCAACATCTGCAGCACAGGATTCAGGAAGGAATGAGGAGAGTTCACGAAAAGAGCAGGCTGAAAGCAACGCACTCGTTAACGAAGCACAAGCAATGCTAGCTAGGTTGTAAAGTCCACCGACGATCAGGCCCACGCTCCCCCACTCCCCGCATTTCGCTTAAAGCTCTACGGGGTATCACCTGGTAACACCCACGCTTCTCATGCCACACCGACTTGGAGCACGATATCAACAAACTCCCGAAAGCACGATATTTCCCAGCAAACTCCCGGATATCTGAAACGTACTTCCGCTGTGTCGAGTTACTTAAAGTGGGTCGAAGGTGAAGATACGCGCATGATCGAGGAATCCAGCCGTTCCAAGTGAGCCGTCGCGGTGACAAACATGATGAGCCTGTGTAGCTTGAGCTTTGAGCGAGGATCTCATCTGTACAGCTTATAAGGACGCTACATAGAATTGATACAATCCTTTATAGGTGTTGAAAAATACCTTGCTGCCCTTATGAACTGTTCTCGAGGCACCTTATTTTGGGTGTCTCACTGTGTGCAGGCGTGTTGGTGTAAGTAAAAGAGGGGACCGTAGCTTTAGCGTACTGAGCAAAAATCTTCCGACTTGGCCTAATTTGCGCCGCAAAATCTGGAAGGCTCGCAGCCGTGAGGAGCTACTTATGGGCTGTAATATGGTGCACCGGGATGATAGTTGAGACAATCAGACGCCCGTCAAATGACGCTGTAAAGGGAAAAGGGCCATATGACCACCCTGCAGAACCAATGCTCGGCTTAAAGTTTAATAAACTTTAAGCCGAGCATCGAATTATAGAAACCAAACACATGCCTGTTCCGTACTATTCGCGTCTTTGGACTTCCCTCCTCATGGATACCTCTTTCCTTGATTTACTCAGAATTTGGGGTCCAATCCAAGGTATCGTCCCAACCTCGCGTCTCGCTCGGTAGACATCACTCTTTTCCATGCCGCGGATATTGACGAGTTCATGGAACGTGCAAAATACCCGAATGAATCCAAGTCCCTCAGATTGGTGCACCCTCCAAGCTTCCCGTACACTTACATGCCGTGTTAGCCTCCAGAAATGCGAGTAAGAGATTGAAGCCCACTGGCTTATCCGATCACATGAAGCCCGGATGGTTACTCGAGGTTTTATCCAAGTTTGGGGGGGGGAGGGAATATCAGGATCGCAGCGATTACCAAGCGATTACCTGCCCGCTTTCCTGAAATCACCCAACCAAGACGAAGGCTGATGATATCAAGAGAAGGTTGCAGATCCAAGTTAGCCGACTCGTGTTCTTCCATCTCAGTGGGAAGTCATAGCCGATGCACATGATTGTGTCGTCGTTGGGAGGTCGACACGAACTGTGACGCGTGATGGGTTTCCTCGTGACTGTGTCACACCAGGTTTCTTTGTTTTGGTTAGCCCCTGAAAGGGCTCGGTTTCCCTCAGTGTGCCTTCGCTGCTTTGTGCGGAATGTATAAAGGGCCATTAGAGGTACCGAGCTTCTCAGAAGAACCACCCATGTCGGAAGAAACCTGGATTGCTATCGAGCCTCCCAAAAACGATGGTCCGTTCTTTTTTGGTTCTTTTCTTGCGTTTTCTTGCGTTTTCTTACTTTTCTTATCCAGCCATCTCTTCCTCAAGGCAAGCTGAAAGAAACACAAACACCAACCCAACAGACCCTCCCTCATTCTTAGAATCCCAATTCGACGTCGTCCTCCGCCGACAGTGCGTTCGTCCTAGCAACACCGTTACCCTCAAACAAACCACCGTTCCTTCACGTTTTCTCAATCTTTCCAACGAATTCGAGTTTTCTGGATGGGGAACCCTGCTTCGTCTGCAACTCACCGAAGAAGATTATGCTGCAGGGGAAGCCGTCGTCAAGGCTAGACAAGACGAAAAAGTGCTTGGACAGTTTACTGCTAGTGCTTTGGCAGGGAATGCGGTTCTAGGGAGCGTCTTCTACGCGTTGCCTGCTGTCGTTGGGGTTGCTAGTGTCTAGTGAGTAACCTATCACGTCGACCTGTTCTTTCATTGACCATATGGATTCTCAAGCTCTCCGATCTCCCTATTAATCGCCACGGTTGCCCTATTCCTCTGGCGACCCATCATGGAAGAATTAGGCTCTGCGTTTCCTATGCAAGGCGCTCCATATTCTTACGTCCTCAACATCTCCACCAAACCTCTCGCTCTTCTTTCAGCTTCGTTGCTGCTTTTGGACTTCGCGTCTACTTCGGTGGTTTCTGCGGCTACGGCGGCATCTTACGTAACTGGAGAGTTAGCGGCCTCTGACCTTTCATCTGGAGATGACGCTTCCGGTAATTATCTGTTCTGTCGTAATAAAAGAATTCTGCTGACTTCAAACCGTGACAGGATCCGATTCCTTACCCTTCCCAGAATGGCTCGTAGCTATCCTAATCGTGGTTCTGTTCATGTTTGTTAGTCTGAGTGGGATTAAAGAGAGTGCTAGAGTTGCCTTGGGTGTTTTATCTTTTCATGTGAATTTCATCTTTCAGAGTCATTCTCCGTGTTTTCATTACAGGCTGTACGGCTACTCACAACCATTTTTCCTCTTCATTTTTTTCTCCTTTTTCTTTCTTTCTTTCCCCCTTCCTTGCACCGTGGACGTCAATGCTAATGGACGTATGCACCCAGATCCTAACAATGACAGTCCTCATCATCGTCTCTGCCATCCACTTTGGGAGAATTGGAACTAGT
>JAACJM010000699.1:0-24832 GCA_013368315.1 Tetrapyrgos nigripes
AGGAGGTAAGGATATTCAAAGTCTCCTCTCTCTCTCTCTCCTGTTCCCCCTTTCTTTTTTTGGGTTTAAATTATGTATTTTTTTTTGACCCTCGAAACTAGTATCAGGCCGATATATATGCTTTGCTTTTGCGGTCCAATATCTACTGCTAGCCGCTCATCCCGTAGAGAAAAACTACTTTACTTTGGTTTGTACCTATGTGAATATGGCGTACCTGACACAGTGCATCATATGAAAAATACAAAGCAAGAGTGAAGGCGTTTGGCTCGTGTTCCTCTGTGAAACATTCGTCAGTCATCCTCGCTGAATGAAGCTTCCTCCACGCCGCATACTGAAGATTACCATCTCTCCATCGTGTTTTGGTCTTCTATCAAAGTACCTGAAGTAAGTTATTGATCGATACACCGGGCTGGACGCTTCAAGACATGTTTGGCTCGCGTTCCTCTGTGAAACATTCGTCAGTCATCCTCGTTGAATGAAGCTTCCTCCACGCCGCATACTGAAGATTACCATCTCTTCATCGTGTTTTGGTCTTCTATCAGAATACCTGAAGTAAGTTATTGATCAATACACCGGGCTGGACGCTTCAAGACATAAGTAGCACTGTTTCCCTCCTCCTCCCCCATCTTTGTTTCACCACTAACACCCGCTATGCTCATTTTGTACGCATTGGCTCGTCCCCTTCTCGCGCCGGATACCGCTGTCCTCGTCAACGACACTTTCGCAACCACTGATGGGTCAGGGTTTGACCGTTGCAGCGATATTCGCAGCTGTAGGACGACGGAGGAGATCATTTACAGCTGCATCGCGGTGGTTTTCATCTGTACCTGGGTTGCGATTCATCCAAACATTCCGAGAAAATTCGACTTTCGTGATGGCAAGGAAATTGTCAGAAACTCTGAGTACCCTAGCGTTCACAGCGCTGTTGTCACGCTTCAAAATATCCTGTTTATGCTTCTCGCACTCATCGTACCGGAGCTGATTATCATGTGGGCTATGCGACAATGGTTTGCAGCTCGAAAAATTGCAGAGAAGTACAGTACGTGATTATATTAAGTACCGAGGTCTCTGGCATTTGTCTAAAGATTTTTAACTTTGAAGAGAAATATAACTGGACGAAGACCCACGGATTTTTCGTCGTCATGGGGGGGTTTGCGTTATATGACGGAGACAAGTTTTTACATACGCTCGAGGATGAGGAGTCGTTCACAGAGGAGGAGGAAGCGGTAGCAAACAAAATAGATGAATTCATCAAAGGGTATTTGAAGATCAAAGAAGAGCAGGCTTCTGTGAGTTCTCACTTTCTGCTTGACGTCAAACTGTGATTGCTTACACACTGGCAGGTTGGTTCGATAGTATCCCGTCCCGACGGACCGACGTCACGTCTACTGCCCGACAGATCCGAAGCGTCATGTATGCTCGAGTTCCTTCTTCAGAGGAAGCTCATATCAGTCACAGAGGACGAGATCAAGGATAAAGGAAAAAGTGACGCTCTGTCCAAATTCCTCGCCATAGGACAGACCGCTTGGTTCATTGTCCAATGTATTGCTCGTGGTGTGGAAGGAATCTCTATCACGAACCTTGAGATACTCACAGTCGCTTTCGCATTGCTCAACTTTGGGACATATTTCTTTTGGTTGGATAAACCTCAGAGAATCCGTTTTCCGATCAAAATTAATTATCAAAATCAAAGCTCTGGGGGGGGAGGTACAGCAGGATCCAAGTCGTGGGGATTGGGTTGGATTATTTCAGGTTTGCAAGCCATATGGGACTGGTTCCAAGCAATCGGTCGGGAAATAGGATCCAATTGGAAATTTTTATATAACTATTCTCCCCTCATTTTTCCACTCCGAATCATTACCTACCCCCTCTGGACGCTATTCATCCAAAGCATCGACTTGGCAAGCGGACAATCCCCTTATCAAACCGGCCTCAAAAAGGACCCCTGGCACTTATATGTTTCAGTCATATCCATCGCAGTCATATTTGGGGCCATCCACTGCATCCCATGGGCTTTCACATTCCCATCCCACACAGAGCAAATCATGTGGCGTGTATGTGCTCTTGGAGTAACCTGTTTTCCCGTCTTGGGAATAGTTCTAGTGTTCGTCGATGACTTGGTGGAGTCGACATGGGGCTTGCGCCTTTTCATAGTTGGAGGGGTCATTGGGCCAATTTTCTATGCCATTGCTCGGATAACCCTCATTATCCTCGCTCTGATGGAGTTGCGCGCACTTCCGACCAGCGCCCATCAAACCGTAGAATGGACGACCCTCATTCCTCATATCTGATTCAAATCCCATCGTATATCCTCTCAGATTGGGTCTCTTCATTAGTACGTTGCAATCCTTTCCTCTCTTACGTTCTTTGATATTTATTTTTTGGTTCTGAATTAGATATTCTCGACGATAAGACTCGAGTCATTCGCAATCTATATAGCTGGTTCTGTCTCAATTTCTTCTATTTACTTTGTGTATTTGTGATATTGAATTGAACATTTTATTGCGCGGAGGATTCGAAATCCGAGTCCTAGAGTAATGCAGGTATGCTTTCGTCGTTGTACACCGGCATTCGCGGAAGTCGTCACTCTCGGTTTAAAGTACTCCTTCCTTCCTTATGGTACATATTCGCCTCCACAGTATCTACTATGGAGCCGTACGTATCGTAGGACTTGCGCGCACGGGAGTACTAGGCCAGAATTTGATATGTTTAAAGCAAGAACTTAGAAGCCTGTACGTACTTCCACATTCCTTCCATTCATATCAGAATCATTAGTACTAGTCAGTACATTTTTGGCCGTTCGGTCGTAGGCTTATCATGATTCCGCTGATACTTACAATACTCACGATACTCACTTGCAATGTATGACCAGGCGTAAAGCAACCTTATATGTACTTTACATATTTATTGATTATAACGAGTCAGATTTGAGTCAACTCCTACTATCCTGCGTGGTCACTGGTACACCTGATACTGGTTAGAAGGGACCATACCATGAAGCACTAGAAGCGCGTACAACTCCACTAGTACTAAGACTACGAGAAATTGAAAAGGTAACCTGAACGAGAAAAATCCATAGGATTAGGTGATGGTCTCGTTTAAGTTTGTCTTGCTCTTTCGTGGGGTGAGAGACTTGGGGTGGTACTATTTCTGCAAAGGTTTGATCAGTAAAAGTCAATCAAAGCAGTTTGCGAATGATTGATCTTTCATTAAGCTTTTGCAGAAGTGATGGGCTCGAATCTAGGTACGTACATATACATAGGACTTCTACGACGCCGCCACACTCTTGAGTCATCTCATAGACCCAAATGTCATTCTGTCTGACTTCAGCCCAAAAATCAGGATTCCGGCAGTAATTTTGGGTAAACTTGTCCCAGACCGAGACGCTGTGACGATGGTCACCAAGGCATGCTCAGAAGTCGTGTTAGTAAACGACGAGTGGATAAATAAGCGAGTTGAAGTAGACTAAGGAACTGTTAGTGAGATAACAGACTTGGAGGAGGAGCAGAGGAGAGAAAGAGAAAGGAGATCCGGGCCAGGACTTGGACTTGGACTTGGGCTCTTTTGTAATAGGCAGGTACGTATAAGAGAAGGTAACGCAATCTCCATCAACGATGAGGGCAATGTAGAGGAGCTCAAGCCAAAAAGAGAATAGAAAGCAAGGCAAAGAAGGAAAGGATGTTGAAAGTAGTGAGTGTATGGTAACACCATATTGTTCATTTATATTGTGCACAAAGTAAAGCACAAACGAAGAATGCAAACCCAAGAAAGAATCCAACTAGGATATATATATCCCGAGTCAAAAGAAAGAGGAAAAACCCATAAAAGAAAGAGCAAGGAAAGAAAAAGTTAATTGATGGATGAAAAAGCAGAGGCGAGCAAGCTTTGTGTATGGAACTGTATGGCATTGTACAGAAAGGGGAGGGTGGAGGACGAAGCGTGATACTACAAGCAAAGATACAACACTGGACGATGAACACAGGACGGTAACTATGTAGACCAAGAGAGGGGGGTGCAGGCCAAATGCAAAATCGGAACGAGAAGACAACAGCGATAACGGAAAGGAATGGGATACCGAAACGAGGGGGGCTAAGGAACTAAAGAACATGAATCAGGCCAGAGCCGGGACTAGATGAGAGAATGGAACCGGAACCGGAACCGGGACGGTACTGGTCCGTATCAAGGCGTTGTCGTGCATATATCTTAACTCCTGGGTTGTTGTCATGGTGGTCCACCCATTTCAAATCTCCAGTGCCCACCACCCCATTCTATCACTTCATGAAATGGAGGTCAAGAGTCGAGGTGACAATTGTAGCACGAATTCCAGCTCAAATCCCCAACTCCCAGCACCCGCACCACCATCACCATCACATCAACAGCAGCTCCAGCACCAACGAAATGAGAGACTGGTGTACGCACCAAACAACAACCGCAGAGCCAGTGATGGTGGAAGGGACAGCGTATGATTCCGAACCATAGACACAGCAAAGACACAGTACCCAGAACCAGTCCCAATCCCAGGACGCCCACCACATCAAGATTCGTCACTAACGTCCCACTACCAAATCCTGAACCCGCTTTTAGGCTCATTTCCCAACCCATGAACAAGATGCCGAGGAGACTCCAAATCCGAAAAACGTTCCCTCTTTCCACAATCATCCTCATCAATCCCGTCCCCACGAATCCTTCCTTCTCTCCGCGCCGCCATGCCTCTACACCTCTCCACGTCTCATCTACCACACAAACCGGCCAACAACACCAACAACTAACCATTTCCACTTCGCCCCGAGTTGGATAACACGGCTACTATGTTGTGAAGAGACAGCTCCTCTCGAACCCGTAGAGTTATCAACGAACCCTCCTCCACAAACTCCATCCACAACTCTAACTGCATCCGCATACGTCTTTTCGAGTCCTGTCGAGAGCGAGGTGTCGGATGGGTTGAGGGTTGGGTCGCTGTAGTTGTCTTCTTGGGGTCCGAAGTAGAGGCATCTACATTGTCGTAAGAATGACAATTATTAGCAAAGAAGAAAAGGAAAGAAAAAGAATAAAATAAAGATGCAGACTGTGCGTCTGTGACGACGACGGGAGCAGGAACAGGTATGGGTATGGGTATAGGTATGGCGAGGGGAAAGGGGGAAGGGCGACGAGAAATTGGAGTTGTGACTCACCCGATGAACCAGAACCAGAACCTGTAGAATCCAACCACCCCTCATATGTCCTCAATAATTCTCTCTCACAAGGTCCACAGCTTGGCTTTGCACTATCGGGGAATCCGGCCCCTAGAGGAAGGCTGTATAAATAAATGTTGGATGCGGCGGCGGCACCTTCAGTGATAGAGGAGGCGTAGCAGTACATGTTTGTATTGGATAGTGGGAGGCAGGATGTGAAGAGGAGGGGGGGATAGGCGAGGAGAGCTGGGTAGATAACGAAGGGTCAGGGACATGTCATGTAACGCGACGAAGAAGAAATAAAGAAAGAAAAAGGACAGAAATATAAGAAGAGATAGAGAAATAGGGGGGAAAAACGCGAAAGAAAAGACACTCACCAACCCTAGTCGACACAGCGATCTCATTCCATTCCTCCTTCTGACAGCTATCCACCATCTCCTCTACCAAATCCCTCAAACTATTGGTACACTCGTCCTTTGAGCCCTCATCATTTGATCCATCCAGCTCGGGTGGGTTACACGTTCCCCACAGCACCTCGTTTAACAGGGCAAGGTTGGTCTACGCGTCAACGAACGAGTCAGAAAAAGCCTGGATCATGCCAAAAGAGTGATAAGAACGGAAAGAACCCGAGTTGGTCATGGTGAGGAAGAAGTTGTAACATCCTTGTGTAGAAAAGTTTAATGGAATGGAGGAAGGATGTAGGTAGTGTGGGTGGAGACGTGGAGGAGGGACGGGTTGATTTGATAGGGAAGACGAAGAAGGATTTGACGCGGACGAAGTGGGTGTAAAGGAGGAAGGAGTAGGGAAAGAAATGGCTATGCTCTCTTCACGCCGCTTGTGCAGACCTAATAACGACGACTCTTCCATCTTCCGGTCCCCCACAACTAAATGTAACACGGCCGGATGGCGCACCCACCTCGTACTCGCTGCTATGAGGATGAGTACGAGTGATATAAGTAAAGACGGCCATAGACGGGTTCATTTCGTTGTATCCGTCAACGGAAGACGGGAACTGGTAGCCATCCTCAGGTAAAACAGCCTTGGACTCAAACGACGGAGTATGGAATGACGGAGAAGAGGGTAAGGTCGGTAGAGGGGTAGACGGAGAGAGAGCTTGTGAGAGAGATTTGTTGGGGACTTATGGGGGGTGGTTCAATCGACACTGGACGTGGGGGGAGGGCGGTGTACGCTGGGGGAATCAACTGTAACTGTGGAAGGAAAAATGTTTATTTTTGGATTCGGAGTAGTCGTCTTAAATTTGGTTCCGTTTGTTTGGTTCGAGGCTTCTCCGTTGATCGGGAATAGCCGTAATTTCCCGAGTCTTCACTCCCTCTCCACTCAGAGGCTCAGAGTCAATGACGACCATTCGGACACAACCGGAGAGTTGATGAAGGTCACTATTGTGGCACTGACACTGTTGAAAAACTGACGTAGTAGTAGTTATTTAGACTGCTACTCACCTGTTTGAAGAGCTAGTTCATTCTTTCTCATCGCCTCCTGTCCAAATTTGACAGTCCTCCCTGCTATCTGTGCGTTTCCCGACATTCGCAGTCGGAGGTTTGGGTTCATGGTTCAGGCCTAGGGTTAGGGTTCCAACGTAGGATACACTCGGTTTCCTCATGCCGTAGCTACTCAGATCTACGCCACCATGTTCCTGTAGACTACTCCAACTGTCACAAGGAGTCGATATCCTAGACTTCAAGCTTCAAGGTCTGATTCGTGTTGAATTCGTCGCAAGATCGGACAAATGGCGTTGACGGTTGGCAAGTGAAGTAACGCAGCTCCTGACGGGACTAGAAGCTCGGAAATACAATCGGGTTAATATGTGTGCTTGAGATGAATGGAACCGTTATGGCAAAGACGCGCGGGGCTCATCATGGCCGTTGTCACGCATAAGTAACGCTTAGCTTTCCAACACTTCCGAAACCTTAAATCTTTTCCGACTCGGAAAGAGACCCGAGAGACTTTGAGGAAAGCCGTTGTAGGAGGTAAGGATATTCAAAGTCTCCTCTCTCTCTCTCTCCTGTTCCTCCTTCCTTTTTTTGGTTTTAAATTATCTATTTTTCTTTTCACTCTCAAAACTAGTATCAGGCCGATATATGCTTTGCTTTTGTGGTCCAATGTCTCCTGCTAGCCGCTCATACGGCAGATAAAAACTACTGTACTTTGATTTGTACCTATGTGAATATGGCGTACCTGACACCATGCATCATGTCAAGAATACAAAACGAGGGTGAAGGCAGGCGTTTAGCTCGTGTTCCTCTGTGAAACATCTGTGAGTCATCCTCATTGAATGAAGCTTCTTCCGCATACTGAAGATATCCCATCTCTTCATCGTGTTTTGATCAATCCACCGGGCTCGTGGACGCTTCAAGATATAGATAGATCTGTAGGGCTGTTACTAATAGAAGCATTATATTGTTTCATCTATCAGTTGCGTTGATGGCTCCACAGGAAAGCGCCAGCTCGACGATAAGTAGCCCTGTTTCCCTCCTCCTCCCCTAACTTTGTTTCTCTACTAACACCCGCTATGCTCATTTTGTACGCATTGGCTCGTCCTCTCCTCGCGCCGGATACCGCTGTCCTCGTCAACGACACTTTCGCAACCACTGATGGGTCAGGGTTTGACCGTTGCGGCGATATTCGCAGCTGTAGGACGACGGAGGAGATCATTTACAGCTGCATCGCGGTGGTTTTCATCTGTATCTGGGTTGCGATTCATCCAAACATTCCGAGAAAATTCGACGATGATGGGGACGAAGATGTCAGCGACTCCGAGTACCCTGGTGTTCACAGCGCTGTTGTCACGCTTCAAAATATCCTGTTTATGCTTCTCGCACTCATCGTACCGGAGCTGATTATCATGTGGGCTATGCGACAATGGTTAGCAGCTCGAGCGATCGCAAGGAAGTACAGTGCGTGATTATATTAAGTACCGAGTTCTCTGGCATTTGTCTAAAGATTTTTAACTTTGAAGAGAAATATAACTGGACGAAGACCCACGGATTTTTCGTCGTCATGGGGGGGTTTGCGTTATATGACGGAGACAAGTTTTTGCATACACTCGAGGATGACGAGGAGTTCACAATGAAGGAGAAAGCGGTAGCAGTCAAAATAGATGAATTCATCAAAGTGCATTTGAAGAGCAAAGAAGAGCAGGCTTCTGTGAGCTCTCACTTTCTACCTGAAGCCAAACTGTGATTGCTTACACACTGGCAGACTGCTTCGATAGTATCCCGTCCGGAAGGACCGACGTCACGTTTACTGCCCGACAGATCCGAGGCGTCATGTATGCTTGAGTTCCTTCTGCAGAGGAAGCTCATATCAGTCACAGAGGACGAGATCAAGGATAAAGGAAAAAGTGACGCTCTGTCCAAATTCCTCGCCATAGGACAGACCGCTTGGTTCATTGTCCAATGTATTGCTCGTGGTGTGGAAGGAATCTCTATCACGAACCTTGAGATACTCACACTCGCTTTCGCATTGCTCAACTTTGGGACATATTTCTTTTGGTTGGATAAACCTCAGAGGGTCCGTTTTCCAGTCAAAATTAATATTAATTATCAAAGTCAAAGCTCTCAGGAAGGAGGTACAGCAGGATCCATATGGGATTGGTTCCAAGCAATCGGTCGGGAAATAGGATCCGATTGGAAAAATCTCTATGACGATCATCCCCTCGTAGTCATCCCCTACCCCCTCATCACGTTATTCAACCAAAGCGCCGACTTGACAGTCGGACAATCCCATTATCAAACCGGCCTCAAAAAGGACCCCTGGCACTTATATGTTTCAGTCATATCCATCGCAGTCATATTTGGGGCCATCCACTGCATCCCATGGGCTTTCACATTCCCATCCCACACAGAGCAAATCATGTGGCGTGTATGTGCTCTTGGAGTAACCTGTCTTCCCGTCTTGGGAATAGTTCTAATAAGCATCATACTAATCATCGATGAATTGCTTGGGTCGACATGGTGCTCAGAGCTTCTCGGTATCTCAATTGTAATTTCCTTTCCAATTTTCTATGGCATTGCTCGGATAACCCTCATTATCCTCGCTCTGATGGAGTTGCGCGCACTTCCGACCAGCGCCCATCAAACCGTAGAATGGACGACCCTCATTCCTCATATCTGATTCAAATCCCATCGTATATCCTCTCAGATTGGGTCTCTTCATTGGTACGTTGCAATCCTTTCCTCTCTTACATTCTCTGATATTGATTTTTTGGTTTTGAATTAGATATTCTCGACGATGATACTCGAGTCATTCACAATCTATGCAGCTGCTTCTCTCTCAATTTTCTCTACTTACTTTGTGTAATTGTGATATTGAATCAAACATTTTCTTGCCCGGAGGATTCGAAGTCCGAGTCTTAAGGTATGCTTTCGTCGTTGTACACCGGTATTCGCGGAAGTCGGCACTCTCGCATTAAAGTGCTCCTTCCTTCGTTATGAGTATCTACTAAGGAGTCGTACGTATCGTAGGACTTGCGCGCACCGGAGTACTAGGCCGAAATTTGATATGTTTAAAGCAAGAACTTAGAAACCTGTACGTACTTCCACATTCCTTCCATTCATATCAGAATCATAAGTAGTACTTTAAAATAAATCAATAAGTCAGTACATCTTCGCCGTTCGGTCCCAGGCTTATCATGATTCCGTTGATACTTACAATACTCATGATACCCACTTGCAATGTACAACCAGGCGTAGAGTAACCTTATATGTACTTTACATATTCATTGATTATAACGAGTCAGATTCGAATCAACTCCTACTATCCTGCGTAGTCACTGGTACACCAGAATTGTTTAGAAGGGACCATACCATGAAGCACTAAAGACACGTACAGCTCCACTAGTACCAAGACTCCGAGAAATTTAAAAGGTAACTTGAACGAGAAAAATCCATAGCATTATTAGGTGATGGTCCCGTTTAAGTTTGTCTTGCTCTTTCGTGGGGTGAGAGACTTGGGGTGGTACTATTTCTGCAAAGGTTTGATAAGTAAAAGTCAATCAAAGCAGTTTGCGAATGATTGACCTTTCATTAAGCTTTTGCAGAAGTGATGGGCTCGAATCTAGGTACGTACATATACATAGGACTTCTACGACGCCGCCACACTCTTGAGTCATCTCATAGACCCAAATGTCATTCTGTCAGACTTCACCCCAAAAATCAGGATTCCGGCAGTAATTTTGGGTAAACTTGTCATGGACCGAGACACCGTGACAATGGTCACCAAGGCATGATCAGAAGTCGTGTTAGTAAAAGACGAGTGGACAGATAAACGAGTTTAAGTAGGCTAAGGAACCATTAGTGAGATAACAGACTTGGAGGAGGAGCAGGGGAGAGAAAGAAAAAGGAGATCTGGGCCAGGACTCGGACTCGGACTTGGACTCTTTTGTAGTAGGCAGGTACGTATAAGAGAAGGTAACACAATCTCCATCAACGACGAAGGCGATGCGAAGAGGAGCTCAAACCCAAAGAGAGAGAAGAGAAAGAAAGGAAAAGAAGGAAAGGATGTTGAAAAGAGTGAGTGTATGGTAACGCCATATTGTTCATTTATATTGTGCACAAAGTAAAGCACAAATGAAGAATGCGAACCCAAGAAAGAATCCAACTAGGGTATATATATCCCGGGTCAAAAGAAAGAGGAAAAACCCATAAAAGAAAGAGCAAGGAAAGAAAAAGTTAATTGATGGATGAAAACGCAGAGGCGAGCAAGCTTTGTATGTGGCACTGTATGGCATTCTAAAGAAAGGGGAGGATGGAGGACGAAGCGTGACACTACAGGCAAAGGTACAACACCGGACGACGAACACAGGACAATAACTATGTAGACTAAGAGAGTAAGAGAATGCGGACCAAATGTGAAATCAGAACGAGAAGACAGCAGCGATAACGGAAAGGAATGGAATACCGAAATGAGGGGGCTAAGGAACTAAAGAACATGAATCAGGCCAGAGCCGGGACTAGATGAGAGAATGGAACTGGAACCGGAACGGTAGTGGTCTGCATAAAGGCGTTGTCTTGCATATATCTTGACTCCTGGGTTGTTGTCGTGGTGATCCACTTATCCCAAATCTCCAGTGTCCAGTGCCCACCGCCCCATTCTATCACTTCATGAAATCGAGGTCAAGAGCCGAGGTGACAATTGTAGCACAAATTCCAACACAAATCCCCAACTTCCAGCACCCGCACCACCATCACCATCACACCAACGAAACGAGAGACTGGTGTAAGCACCAAACAACAAACACAGAGCCAGTGATGGTGGAAGGGACAGCGTATGATTCCGAACCATAGACACAGCAAAGACACAGTACCCAGAACCAGTCCCAATCCCAGGACGCCCACCACATCAAGATTCGTCACTAACGTCCCACTACCAAATCCTGAACCCGCTTCTAGGCTCATTTCCCAACCCATGAACAAGATGCCGAGGAGATTCCAAATCCGAAAGACGTTCCCTCTCCACAATCATCCTCATCAATTCCCGTCCCCACGAATCCTTCTCTCCATGTCGCCATGCCTCTACGCCTCTCCACGTCTCATCTACCACACAAACCGGCCAACGACAACAACCACTAACCTTCGCCCCGAGTTGGATAACACCGCTACTATTTTGTGAAGAGACAGCTCCTCTCGAACCCGTAGAGTTATCAACGAACCCTTCTCCACAAACCCCCTCTACAACTGCATCCAGATATGTCTTTTTGAGGCCTATCAAGGGCGAGGTGTCGGATGGGTTGAGGGTTGGGTCATTGTCATTGTCTTCTTGGGGGTCCAAAGTAGAGGCATCTACATCGTCGTAAGAATGAGAACTATTAGGAAAAAAGAAAAGGAAAGAAAAAGGACAATGTACAGATGCTGACTGTGCGTCTGTGAGAACGACGGGAGCGGGAACAGGGATGGGTATGGGTATGGGTATGGCGAGGGGAAAGGGGGAAGGGCGACGAGAAATTGGAGTTATGACTCACCCGATGAAGCAGAATCAGAACCCGTAGAATCCAACCACCCCTCATATGTCCTCAACAAATCTCTCCCACAAGGTCCACAGCTTGATTTTGCACTATCAGGGAATCCGGCCCCTAGAGGAAGGCTGTATAAATAAATGTCGGATGCGGCGGCGGCACCTTGAGCGATAGAGGAGACGTAGCAGTACATGTTTTTGTTGGATAGTGGGAGGCAGGATGTGAAGAGGAGAAGGGGATAGGCGAGGAGAGCTGGGTAGATAACGAAGGGTCAGGGATATGTCATGTAACGCGACGAAGAAGAAATAAAGATAGAAAAAAGACAGAAATATAAGAAGAGATAGAGAAATAGGGCGGAAAAACGCGAAAGAAAAGACGCTCACCAACCCTAGTCGACACAGCGATCTCATTCCATTCCTGCTTCTGACAGCTATCCACCATCTCCTCTACCAAATCCTTCAACCTATTCGTACATTCGTCCTTTGCGCCCTCATCATTTGACCCATCCGGTGCAGGTGGGTTACACGTTCCCCACAGCACCTCGTTTAACAGGGCAAGGTTGGTCTACGCGTCAACGAACGAGTCAGAAAAAGCCTGGAGCATGCCAAAAGAGCGATAAGAACGGAAAGAACCCGAGTTGGTCATGGTGAGGAAGAAGTTGTCACATCCTTGTGTAGAAAAGTTTAATGGAACGGGGAAGGACGTAGGTAGTGTGAGTGGAGACGTGGAGGAGGGACGGGTTGGTTTGATAGGGAAGACGAAGAAGCATTTGATGCGGACGAAGTGGATGTAAAGGAGGAAGGAGTAGGGAAGGAAACGGATAAGCTCTCTTCACCCCGCTTGTGCAGACCTAATAACGACTCTTCTTCTATCTTCCGGTCCCCCCACAACCAAATCCAACACGGCTGGATGGGGTACCCACCTCGTACTCGCTGCTATGAGGATGAGTACGAGTGATATAAGTAAAGACGGCCATAGACGGGTTCGTTTCATACTACCCGCGTCAATGGAAGACGGGAACGGGTAGCCATCCTCAGGTAAAACAGCCTTGGACTCAAACGACGGAGTATGGAATGACGGAGAAGAGGGTAAGGTCGGTAGAGGAGTAGACGGAGAGAGAGCTTGTGGGAGAGATTGTTGGGGACTTATGGGGGGTGGTTCAATCGACACTGGACGTGGGGGGAGGGCGGTGTACGTTGGGGGAATCAACTGTAACTGTGGAAGGAAAAATGTTTATTTTTGGATTCGGAGTAGTCGTCTTAAATTTGGTTCCGTTTGTTTGGTTCGAAGCTTCTCCGTTGATCGGGAATAGCCGTAATTTCCCGAGTCTTCACTCCCTCTCCACTCAGAGGCTCAGAGTCAATGACGACCATTCGGATGCAACGACGATTTCGAAATACTCAATATCGGTGGTAGCTTCAGCAAGTCAATTCACCAATTGGCTAAAAGAGTAGCACAGTAAGACGAATTTAGAGTCATCTATCAATATCTATCAATCATCTATTTAGGATTGTGACGCCGACTGCCACCCCAACCCGCCCAAGCCATTCAAAAGCCATACTTACCAGGCTACCGGATATAGGGTTTAAGGGAAAGGCCGTACCGTAAACACCCTATATTACTATGTACAGCTACAACGAACACTAGTAAAACCACCACACTTTGTGCTTTGCTTTCCTTGCGTCAAGACTCGGGTTGAACTTGGACTCGGAATTGAAGCTTCGAACCTTTGCGATCTCCGTCCGTTCGGGAATAGCCGTCGGTTATTACCTCTGAGAGGTAATTACCGACGGCTCCCAGCCTTCAGTCTTCACTCGATCGGTTCCGCAAGGTCGTTCAATCTGGGCACAATGGGACTGATATATATAGTCTTACTGCGAGATCCTACATCTCTGTACATGACAAAGTCAGAACGCATACGCACACGTAATTTAATTTCTAAATTTTGAGGGCACAGTGAAGCACGCAGACGCTGCACGCGACTTATCTCAGGAAACTGAAGCGCTGAAAGACCACATGTACACCAAAAGCAGAAAAAGCCGGACGGAGCACATTGCGTACTTATACGATTACGCGCCTAGTATGTACATGCAGTTTTGAAGCCAGTGGACAGTGGACACGATGAAGCAAGGACTCGTGACTCGTCTGAAAATCCGTATACGTATAAGCTTAATGAAACGACCAGGGAAGCAAATGATAAATCTACAAGAATCTCCCAAAAAGTAAATTTTGGAACCAACGCGTTACGCGACGCATGCCCGACAGGTCACAGAGGACATCATCTTGCAATTGCTTTAGCTTCAAGTTTCCCAGAGTTATCCTCATTGCGGTGAGTTTCGCAACTGCAAGAAAACTGTTTGTTATATTGTGAGGCCAGAGATTCCTTCTATTCTCGATTGCGATGATCAAGACCATTATCTGGAATCGTAGTCCACTCTTTAACAAGGGGACACGGGCCGGAGGTAGGTAGATTTTTGCCAACCGTGGTCCATTCGATGTCGAGAGATGGGCAAGCGGACGACCCGGCGATGCATATGGTGGACAGTTGAAGAAGATAAATAGAAGAAAGAAAGAAAGAAAAACGTCAAAAAATAGGAGTGAATAGACAAGAGGTTAGCCGTCAACACACTGACGGGGTTGTACGACATCAACGGCAACAGCAAGAGTCTGGACCAGTATACAAAACCAAGAGAAGAACAGGAAGAGAGAAAAAAGTGAAAGGAAGAAGATATTCGGAGGGAACAATGGCGAAAACTGCAGCAAGACTACCCTTCCCTTCCTCAGACACGAAGAAGAGCCACCAACATCCAGAGACGGTAGAGAAAAAGAGCTAACGAGACAACGAAAGTATTCCAGACGCAGCCGAAGAAAGATGGCGAAAAAGGAAGAGAAAGAAACACTCACTGCTCAAAGCAGGCCCGACATCCTCTTTCGTCAACGCATGAGGACCATTCCGTTGCTGAGGAGAAATAGCACCCGAAATTTCATCATCATGTCCACTATACGCATAAGCTCCATAAGCCACCGCATACATCGAGTCCCTCGCAGCATCTCCATAAACATCATTGAAACGAGAAAGACGGGAGGTATTGACGGTAGTGGTAGAGGCATTAAGACGAGTGAGACCAGTGAGTGAAGGGTTGGTGTTAGCTGCTCTGACGAGAGCAGGGTTAATCCCTCCAACAAACATGGACGCTCTCTCGGCGGCACCTTCAGGTATAGGAGGTTCGTCTTCGCCGGAGAAGTGGAATGCACGACTTTGGCCTGCTTGGGAACGTCTCTCGTAGGCTGACCTGCGAGATTCGCAGAAGGACGAGGACGAGCAGGGGAGTCTGCGAATGGGACACGGGATGCGGGGAGAGCGTTGGAATGGGTGGAGGAACGAAGATACACCGGGGTATGCTGGTACTCAACCGTCTGCGAATGAGACTCGGGAGACACGGGATGCGGCGAGGGCATTGGAATGAGCGGAGAAACGAAGGCCAAGACCGGGGGGTACGCTGGTACTCAACTATTTGGGGAACTGGAACACCAACTCCCGCTTGACCGTGTCCTTCGGTAGAGTAGACAGAAGAATGACGAATGGTACCAAAGGAGAAGGATGAAGCTCTGTGGTTGCTTCGCCACCAATAGCCATGGAGTGACGGATAGCAGCTTAAGCACCAGCGGCGGACATGGACTTTCAGTCGGTGGAAATGGTGGACATACGCTTGTCAATGTTTTCGGCGTATGCAGCTCTGTTTTCCTTTCCTCTGGTATGGGAGATTTTAATGTAGGCGAAGATACCGAGGGCTATAAGGGCGAGGAGGGGAAGGAGGACGGCAGCGGCGATTTTTCCACTGTGGAGGAGGCGGGCTTGGTCTTGGCGTCCACTTCTGTGAGACCGCTATTGGAAGAGGCTTTGGAGGTGTCTGCGACGTCATGAACGGAGTCTGAGGAGGAGGCTGTGTATATAGCGATGAAGGTTGGGCCAGCGGGGAGGGTGGTCAGGAAGGGAACGTTGCCGTGTTGGATGATTACAGCTATTTTCAAAAATTTGCGTGTAGGGTGAGCGTAAGATTGGCGTAAGAGCTCGCTCGGGATAGCTCAAGATGGGAAAGGGTGGGGAGGAGTCGGAGAGTAGATGGAGATCACTATTGTGTTCATCGTCCTGTGGTCCTGTCCCTCGTCATCGTCCCGGTCCTTGTTGTGTTCCATCCTCCTTTGCTCAGCCCTCTCTATTTCTATTTCTATCCCAGCCCCGAACCCTCCCTAAATCCTACGGTGGCTCGGGTGAGAGTGCCTTCAAGGTTTCCAAAGCGAATCTACGCGTATCGTCGCTGGCGTTGGCTTCGGCGTCGTCTTCGGTTTGTCCCAAACTGTCGTCGGCATTGGCTTTGATGTTGGTATTGACGTCGTCGGCGCTTTGTCCCCAATCGCTGGACATGAACGAGGAGTTGGAGTGGAAATTGGGGGGGACACCAGCATCGATGAACCATACGACTCAACAGCGACTGCAGAATTGCGAGAGGGAGTGCCGGTAAGTGGTTGGAGGACTGTTAGGAGGTGGGAGGGGTGAAGAGCGCGTTGAGGACTTGTTCTCTTTCCTACTCGTTAGAGCCGTGAGCAGATTTGTAGTCATTTGGATGGTTGGAGGAGGAAGAGGAGCACCGAGGAGAGGGTGATTAGTGAGGAATGACCAGAATAGTGTTAGTGTAAGCTACTTACCTCGGTTATGCGCTGTAAATAGTGTAAGGTCTGTCATCCCAAACCTGAGAATAGTGTAAGCTGTCTGGGGATATCAACATGCCAATGATGCCATCAATCTTTTATTGGAACGGCAGCGTGCACTTCCAAATGTGGAAGTGCGCGCCTCTTCTCACTTGTAGGCCACTTTTGTCAAGCTCTAGCAACAAACAGATCTACCACTAAGCTCTCCGGGAGGTACGTATAGCTTGATAACATATTAAAGTAGGTATATACGAGAGATCGGCTGATTCTGATGAAATATGAAGGTATGGCGATGATTTTTGTGACTACTACGTACATACTCATGAAGGCCGTTATGTCTTGAAGATTGAGCCTGGTAGGTAAGTGCCCAGTGCACTTCTGAGAGAAAGACTTTGGTTTGAATTTGATATCTTCTGCGGGAGAAAATGAGCAAGGCAGTGCGAAGGGGGCCTCGTGTTAGCGGAATGCACCAATAAATGCTATGCGTTGTCTTGCCGAGGACCTGAAGGAGCGGGCAAATGGCGGGATGGCGGTGAGGGCGGTGGGCTTATAGTATAAGCAGCGGGAGCGGGGGCTGAAGCCCAGTGAAAAGTCGTTTTCCCCAGAGCGAACCAGAGCGAATGTGCACCCGCAAATGATCGAGAAAAAACGAGCCGGACAGAGCCTGAGCGAGTCGCGTCATAGATAGCTTAGTTTTCACATGTAGTTATCTTCTTACCACTACGTTAACTCGAGTCGCTTGATTAAATTGACTACCTTTGGCTGTTTTGACTGTTTCTCGACTACATTAAACAGTCTGTCATATGTCCATGTACATATACGCAACCGTATTTGCCCAGGCAAGTTTGTTTTATCGTGCCTCTATCCACTTGACTAACTTAGCCGATTTCTTCGCTGTTCCATTTTCTCCTTCCTTCACAACACTTCCTCCTCCTCCTCCTTTCTATGGCGAGAGAATACTACTGTGACTGCTCAAAATACTGCAATGGCATAGCAACACTAGTTGGAAAACGCGCGTGGTCTTACCACAAGCCGTATCGTCTTCCTACGTCGGAGTATGGTGCTGGAGATGGATTGGACCGTAGTGTGCCGTCACGCCGTAGCAAGAGGAAAGGAACGAGAATCGATAGGAGAGGTGTGTATGATGTGTTCTCTCATGCATGGCAGTATCTAATTTTTTATTTTAGATACTAATAGTAGTAGTCCCCGAAATGATAACCATTTTCCTCGCTCGTCGCGTCCACCCTCCCAAGAGAGTTCTGGTGCTCACCAGCATCATTCTCTGGATCCCGAGCATCATGCAGAAGACCCAGAAGATTCCTTCGACGACATTGACATGCATGATGGCACTCGGTCTGAAGCTCAAGACGACCCTCCCATCGACTCCCGTGATGATGATGAAGACAACGAAGGCGAACAGCGTCCATATACTCCTCCCATTGACGAAACAGAACCAGAACTGCCAGAAGAATGTTCGTCTTCCAACATTGAGGTCATTGATATGGCCAAGGCATTCATCAAATGTCTTGAGGATGCAGAGCTTGACAACGGTGACCTCGGTCAGAGTGTATTGGAAAAGCTGCTGGACCCCGAAGACTTCGTACTCCAGTTTGACCCTGTTGAGGACCGCGCTCTCATTCTCTGCATCAAGATTTACCTCATCAAAGACCAGACTGTGCGGGGATATGCTGCCACCATCAAAGCAATTCAGGAAGCTGAAGCCTTCCCTGACGAAGAGTTGCTCTCTTGGGATCAGATGAAGCGCCGTATGAAGGAACTGAGCGGCGTTGAGGCTATCAAACACGACATGTGCCCCAATACATGCCTTGCCTTTACGGGTCCCTTCACCGACCTGGATAGCTGCCCCGAGTGCTCTTCTCCACGGCAAAATGCAGATGGAACTCGTAAACAAGCCTTTGATACTGTTCCTGTTGGCCCGTCAATTCAAGCAATGAAGCGGAACCCCGAATGTGCTGAGGAGATGGAATACTTTTATAATCGGACTAAGGAGTGCATTGAAGAGGTCAAACGCAACGGTTTTGTCAAGGATATTGATGACATCTGTTGTGGGACGGATATCATGCGTGCTGTAGAGGATGGGACGATCAAGAAGGGTGACACCATTCTCATGCTGTCCATGGATGGTGTCCAACTTTACCGGAACAAATCTTCGGACTGCTGGATAGCTGCCTGGATTGTTGTCAATCTCAGGAACGATCTCCGCTACAAGAAAGTTCGTGTTATCGTGGGCTGCATCATACCAGGACCCAACAAACCCAAGCATGCCGAGTCATTCCTGTTTCCGAGTCTGCATCATGTTGCCGCTATCAATAAACGGGGTGGATTGCCTGTTTGGGATGCTCGACGGGACTCCAAATATCTGTCCAATCTCTTCATTCTCTTTGGTCTCGCAGATTCTCCGGGCATGATCTATTTCAGTGGGATGGTGGGGCATAATGGCAAGAATGGATGTCGATATTGGTGTGGTCTTATTGGGAGACACAGAGCCGGTGCCTCAACATACTACCCTGCACTAGCGAAACCAGATGACTCTGACATAGAGGGCTGTGACCACGACGACGTTCCTTACAACGCTCGTCGCCCTCCAGATTCTGCGCGCTACAAGTTGTACCTGGACTGGGTTTGCAATTCACCAACGCAAACGGAGTATGAAGTCCGTCGCTGCGAGTCTGGTATCTGCAAGCCCAGTATTTTTCTTGGCATGCCAGAAGGTACGATTCTCGGAATTCCGGAGATGCTCCCAGGCGACATCATGCATCTTATCCTCAATGTCGTAGATGCTCTCATTGGCCTCTGGCAAGGAACATTTGATTGCCATAAAGACGACTCCATTGACACATGGGTATGGACTGTCTTGAAGGGAGATGTATGGAAGGAGCATGGGGCTGATGTGGAAAAGTCTCGTTCCGATCTACCTGGTTCCTTTGACCGTCCTCCTCGAAATCCTGCAGAGAAGATTAACAGTGGTTACAAATGTTGGGAATGGCTCATGTATATTTTTGGATTGGCACCTGCTTTGCTCTATGGCGTGCTTCCTGATGAGCATTGGGACTCGTTCTGCAAGCTGGTTGCAGGGTTTCGCATTTTCAACCAGAGGAGTATCTCAAAGGATCAACTGCGTCGGGGACACAAACTTCTCATTGACTTTACGGAAGAGTACGAGAAGCTTTACTACCAGCGGAAGGAGTCTCGGTTACATTTCTGCCGTCAAAGCATACACCGTCTTTCTCACCTGGGTCCTGAGGCAGCGCGAATTGGCCCTGCACTCTGTTATTCTCAGTGGAGTATGGAAAGCTCTATAGGCTATTTCACGAGCATGATTCGCCAGGACTCCACTCCCTATGCAAACCTCTCTGCGCTTTCAGTTCGACATGCCCAAAATGGAGCTGTTCTCGCAATGATCGCTTCGCCCAACACAACACATATTCCCAAGTTCTCAAAGCCAGTTCGGAATGCCCCTGGCTATATCCTCTGCCACCCAACAGCCACTAAACCATCTTATATGTCAGCTCTGGAACTTGATGCATTTGCACACTATCTCGATACCTATCATCCAGGACATGGCTACGACCGGATCTCACTCAATCCATCCATTATCAAATGGAGTCGGCTTCGTTTGCGCAATGGGCAAATAGCTTGTTCCTATTATAAGGAAAGCACAATGACGGGCTATATCCGTAAAGCGCGCAATGTAAAGGTACAGTCCTCTACTCTCATCAAGTCCCCATGACTCATTGAAATACAGATTGTCAAGGCAGACGGAAGCCCGGAGTTTGGGGAGGTACAGTACTACTTCCGAATGTCCTTCCAGCAGCCAGAAGATATGGACGACGATGGAAACGGCAATGAAAATGACCGAAGCGTCGAGACCCTGGCAATGATATCACGATACAGTAACCCCGATGCAAATCTCTTACGGATCTCTCATGGCGTTGTGATGTCTTGTTCTTATCAGGGAGAGGATGATTTGGTTGTTTACCCAGCTTCAATGATTGAAGCCGTGGTTGCGATGGTACCCCATTCAAAGTTGTCCGAGTCTAAAATGGGTGATGCATGGAAAGAGAGGTATTTTGTGGTGGAGAAGCCAGGTCTCGATGTAGCAGATATTTCTGGTCTGCAAGAGGAGATGGAGGACATCTGATATGTCCTTTAGAGTACGACACGCTAATCCAGTTCTCTGTCTTGCATACACATTGGCTTGAAAAAAATCAAGAAAAATATTTCGGCTTACAGAGCCATTCTGACACGTGGCCTTGTAAATCTGCCACGTCGTCTTTCTTCCTCTTCTCTAACTAAGTATGACATCCATCCTCCCATATTCTCAACGCCGTCGATACACTGGAGATCCTTCTATGCTATCTTCTCTCCATAGCAGTGCTCTAGTTCCTGGAGATTCCTCTCTCTCTTATTCTCAGCCTTTTGTCAGTGATTTACGGGCACACGCATTTTCGAATCCAGAGGTTACTTTTGCACACGCCTTTCCCAGTTTGGACAGGCACGGTTTACTCACTCAAGCAGCACAAAACTCAACAGTTTCTCTGGAATAAGAGCCTGGTACCGCTTATAGAGTCATGCAAGAGAGTCTACTTGCGAAGAATGGCGAGCTGAGTGCGAAAAGTGCAGAGCTTGACGACTTAAAGTACGCACAGCAAGAAGTCTGTGGTTTTCCTCTCATTTCTAACCACAATCTAGGGAACTCATTGTCGTGAATTTGGCCACGCTATCGTAAGTCTCTCTGTTCTGTATTAATCTCATAAACTGACGTCTTTTTATGTAGGAAGCAAGTTCTTAGCCTCACTGAAAGTGTTAAGAGCCTTGAAGAAAAAGTCCATGCTCCGCCTTCTTTCCGCTCACCGCAACACAAGCAAGAAGACTTTCCGCTAGTCACACCATGGTATCGGCCTTCGTCGAAAGACAAGGGCGAGAGCTCTATGGAGGATACGTCTCACAAGGCGGGTACGACCTGGTACATCAAGCATGAAGACGGCTCGCCTATCACTGCTGCTGAAGCAGACGATATGCGTGCTTTTATGCGCGCTATTCTCTATGACCTTCTTAGGGAAGGGCTTTTGGCAAAGACTTGGGCCACTGTGGGTCTTACAGCACGGCGTCACTTGGAAGAGGAGATGTGCGCAAGATTTTCTTGCCTGGCTCTCGGAGCGAATAATTGGAAGGTCGACAAACTCGTTGGCGACAACTATCACGGCTGGATCAAGAATCACCTCGACGAGCTTCTTGCTCCTCGTCTCTCCCTCCCTCCCATACCTGTCAAGACAGAAGATGACGACGACATCAAGCCTCAGGGAACGAAACGACCCTCACCTGCTTCAACTGCCTCTAGACCTCAATCCAAAAAACCAAGAACGTTGAATGGAAAGAGCACCACTGTCACAAACTCGGCTTCATCCACTCCTCCTTCAAGCTCTGCGAGTACCTCCTCTACTGAGCCCATGATTAAACCGAAACCATCTAGCACTTCCACCGCTCGCAAGCCCACTCCACCCACCACCGAGCCTACTATTACTCCAACTATCGCTTTGACTGCCAACACTTCAGAACCACCTGCTTCCCTTCCTTCCGTCGCTCCACCCAATCCCGAGCCTACTATCACTCCTGCCAATGCTTTGGAAATAGATGTTCCCCTTCCCTCTCGTGTTGATTCCCCTGACCCAATTCAAATCTGTGAAGACACTTCCTACAACAAGTTTAACGACATTGCCTTCAATGACAACGTTTCCCTCCAACCACCAATCACTGCAGAAGAAACGAAGTCTGGTGACATCGACGTCACCATGGGAGAAGAGTCGAGCGACGTCAGCATTGATATCGATGTGGGAAAGCCTGAGTCCTTTAACATCGATGTCGACATGGGTGTACCACCAGCCTATGATGGTGTCGTGGAGTCTCCTGGTAACGTATGTTCTAACTTTTGGTTGCGTGGCTTGAAGGTCTAATTTTTTTTTTTCTTTTAGCAAATCGAATTCAAGGATGTTCTGTACGTGCATTAAAGTATATGACACTTGTGATTAATGTGATTTCTGACAGCTTCTATTTGCAGAGCCGATTTGTACAATAAAGCGCCTCCAGCGCCACTCATCCTACCTCCAACTGCTGCCGGCCCCTCATCTAAAGGTAAAGGGAAAGAGACAAGTGACACGCCAGCTGTCAAGAAGATTGGGAGAGGTCAGAACGCGAAAGGCCAGAAGCTGGCTCGTCGACCTCGTCCAGGCACCACTAACCCAAAGTGAGCCTTTTTCATTCTTTATCTACTCATGTTCTCTAACATGCTTCCCTAATAGAATGTTACGCAAGCTCAAGTATGTTGAAGAACTTGACGCAGACCGCGGTACAGACGGCGATTTCGAGGAACTCTGGAACAGCATGAGTAAGGAAGACAAACAGGTCAGTCCATTTGATGTGCATATTGCCTGTATGTACTAATCAATTGCTTTTAGCCTTGGTTTGACCTCGCTAAAACGAAGGCGAGTATTCTCTGTCTTTGATATCCAATTGTACTAACTGCCTCTTACGTCTTCAGAAGGAAGAGAAGGACGCGAAAGAAGCAACAGAGAAGGCAATAAAGGTGAGTATTCTATGTCTTCGTTGTCTGATTCACTAATGCTCTCTTACGTCTCCAGAAAGAGGCATTGGAGAATGCTACAGCAAGTTCATCCACTTGAGGCCAGGTAATTTTCAGTACCTCTTCGTGGACTTGTACTGAATCCTACTTTCCTCTTCAGGCATTTCCAAGTCATTGTGAGTTCCCTGCAAATGTCCTTCACTTCGTTCACTAACTGGTGCCGTTTCTAAGTCTAGATTTTGTATGCAAGTTCAATTTTTCATTTTACAACCACAAGGAGTGTATAGAGAAAGCAGGGAACGAGAACGAACGAGAACGAACGAGAACGAATGAGAGCCATTATACAATGTAATATTAAGTAGAATCAGAGTGAATCAGAACGAACGTGTACATTAATTGGATCAGAACCAAAGTGAGCCAGAGAGAACCAGAGCGAGCGCATCAATTAGTGCACCCTATTCAAACCAAACGGACGAGAGCGAATGAGAGCGAATATACTCAAAATCTTCCAAAAAATGTTCGCTCGGACTCAGTTTGACTCAATACAGATAATGAGCGGTGCACAATTTTGTAACGAGAGCGAACACAGGCGAATCAGACTGAGCGTCTTTTGAACATTCGCTGGGGTTCGCTCTGGGCCCATTGACTTTTCACTGGGGCTGAAGCCTAAATGGGATTATGGTCTGAATTAGCACTTACACTCTTTTGCATGAACTTACACTATTTTGGGGCTCAGTTACGTACTAGTACTACTTACACTAACACTATACTAGTATATACTCGTGATTAGTGAACAAAAAGTCAGACAGGCCAAAATCGACGTAGTAGTAGTTAGTTAGACTGTTACTCACCTGTTTGAAGAGCTAGTTCACTCTTTCTCGTCGCCTCCTGTCCAAAATTGACAGTCCTCCCTGCTATCAGTGCGTTTCGCGACATTCGCAGTCAGAGGGTTGGGTTCAGGGTTCAGGGCTAGGGTTAGGATTCCAACGTAGGGTACACTCGGTTTCCTCACGCCGTAGCTACTCAGATCTACGCCACCATGTTCCTGTAGGCTACTCCAACTGTCACAAGGAGTCGACATCCTAGACTTCAAGCTTCAAGGTCTGATTCGTGTTGAACTCGTGGCAAGGGGACCAGACAAATGGCGTTGACGGTTGGCAAGTGAAGTAACGCAGCTCTTGACGGGACTAGAAGCTCGGAAATACAATCGGGTTAATATGCATGCTTGAGATGAATGGAACCGTTATGGCAAAGACGCGCGGGGCTCATCATGGTCGTTGGCACGCATAAGTAACGCTTAGCTTTCCAACACTTCCGAAACCTTAAATCTTTTCCGACTCCGAAAGAGACCCGAGAGACTTTGAGGAAAGCCGTTGT
>JAACJM010000700.1:0-21443 GCA_013368315.1 Tetrapyrgos nigripes
GCCCTTCCAAAGCGATCAGTTGCTACTCTCTATTGCCCAAGTTTTTGATCTAATCATTTCTCAAAGAGGAAGTTGAAGATAAGTATGAGCTAGAAGATAAGATAAGAAAAGTATTGGTTACATTACACCTGTTCCTGTTCCAGTTTCTGAATGAGAAAGGTCTCTTTTGGTGAATGAGAGGAAAAGGTGAGTTGGACCTGAACAAAATTTCTATTCTCTACAACTTCTTCGATGCACGACCAAGTAACTGGGCCCTGAAGCATGATCACTTTAAGCTCTACACCTTCATACATCTGTACAATTTCTGCCATGTTTTTTGACATCATGTTCATTTATTGTCTTCTCATTGCTGATGGATTTGAGCTGATCTCTCCAAAGAGTGTATTCTTCCTTGTGACACACTTGTAGGAGTACATTTTCGAATGGAACAAAACTGTCATCAGCAGAGGCATTCAGCCAGTGACAGAGGAATGTCAGAAGGCAATGAGAACAAGCTGGTTCATGTTCTGGAAGGCCTTCTGGCTGTTTATTATCCTCAGTTTCAGATCTTTGTTCATCATTCTCACTGGAGGAACCCAGTTCTAAAACCTGACATCTTTGAGCTATTGAAAACATAGTTGACAATATATCCAAATATACTTTGACCAATTTGACCTACCATGTTTGGGAGATGGTGAGGATATCTGTGGCCTTTTCCTGGATCAGGTTGAGGATAATACAGGGGATTTGGATGCTCTGGTAGATGAATTGAGAGCTGCTACCAGCTGGAATGGAGCATCTATATCCTTCATTTTGACATCACTAGCTTCCTCTCTTCTTGTCAGCCTAAGAAGATCTTTCCAGCTCTGAATAAAGTCTGGAAGAGTAATGATAAAGAGAAAACCCAATCAGCAGCAGGTACACAGCCTCTAGATCTCAGCACATACTGCATACTGTAGCAACAAAGTTCAGCTTATCTCTCAATGCCAGCCAGCAACACCACTAATCCAATCCTAGAGAATTCTGATTGTCTTGATCGTCCACATCTACATCAGACCATGCAGAGATATCAGCTACAGAAACTTAAGGGTGCAACTGCTTCTGCTGCTTCCTGCTGGAAACATGTGAACAATGGACCTGACCCTGACATTCTCTGCATTAAAGGATAGAGGTTCTTGCTCTTGAAGTGCCTTTACTTGATCATTGATATCTTTCTGCCCCTTGTCATGAAATTCTTGCTCTCTGGTGTCAAGCTTTTTTTGAAGATTGGTGATGGATTTCTTCAACGTCCTGTTCAGCCTTCCTCTTATCCTCTAGGTTCTTCACCACTAGCTCATGCTCTTTGACCTTCTGCTCCTTGATGGCAGCTTCCACAGATTTAGCAGGGAAAAACAGTTGGCCTCCCTCCCATTATTGAATGATTGAGAAGCTTTTGGACATAACCAGACCATAGACATTGAAGGTCTGGTTGTTGCTAATATGTGCCTTTGCATCATCCACAAGAAGCTGTTTCATAGTGATGAGGTGGACTTTGAGGTATTGCATTAACTTCATCACAACACAGGAAGGCAAACATCAGGATAAGCTTACTATGGCCAACATATTGTAACTTACTAGCATCATGTTTTTGTCAACACTCAAATGCATCACCAAGTCATTGTAAGAGCAAACCCTTGCCCTCAGTCCACTTCCAGGCTTTGAAAGTGCACACATTTGGTGAAGAGTGAATAACAAGGGTTGCTTGAATAACAGCTTCAGGACTGGCAAGTAGTGCTGCTGTGTGAAGCTTTGTATCAGCAGACCTCTCAGAGGCTGCTCATCACTTGAGGATTAGCCACAACACAGGCCAAAGCCCAAATACATTGCAGATCAACTAGTGCTAAATACAGATGTACTGACTATGTGTTTAACTTAAGTACATAAGAACAGTGGGAGAGGAGGGTGGGTGCCAAAAAAATGCGTCCTACAGGCTGGATCTACAAGAGAGATCCAAAGGGGAGTAGCTGTAGAGCGATGTAACTGTGTTGATAACGCACTGGGAGCGAGATATCCAACCCACAAACACACTAGGACAGAGTAGTGAAGTGTCTGGCTGATATCTGTACGCTCTAGGAGTGTTAGCAACGCTTAAACAGACTGTAAAAGCGAAGCTTACTAGCCACAGTGTACACAGAGTGAGCTACAAGGGAGCTGTGCACTGTACTGTGACTGCAGACTGGAGTGGCAGTGGTTAGAACAGTCTAAACCACCAAAAAGCGCACTAGATGTCCTCACCAAACTTGCTTTCTTGTGGGGAGGAGGTAGGAGATGAGGGGAGAAAGCAAGCAGCAATCAGATCATCAAAACTTCGCCCATCAACAGGCCTCTGCTCACACATGTGGCACCTGCTGATGGATTTATCAGATCTGATCACTGGGTGAGATCTAGCCTAGACCAGGGCAGACTGGATCACAGGAAGCGAAGGAAGCGGAGAGAATGCACCAGATGCAGTCTGGACACTTGGATATAAAAGGTATGTGAAAGGGAAAGCAGAATGGAGTAAAGTCATGAAAGGAGATAACTGATCAAAAGAGATCTGTAACTTAAAGTGAACATTGCGAAGGCAAATAGTAACCGATTTGGCCAAAATTGAAACGGGAGATGGATAATAACGTACGAAAGGCTGTGTTGAAGTAGCAGGTCAAACAGGTAAGTATAGCGATCGCAATGCACAAGTGTACACTCAAAGTCTCAACTCAAAGAGTTAGAACTTTTAAGAAAACATGTATGTAGATGCACCATATGGAAGTGTATGGATCCCCAGCGCTGTTGAAGGCTTGGGGCAATGTAAACAATGATATTTGAACAGGAGAAGCGTATGGTACAAGTAGGAAATGAACAGTGAAGAAATCAAAGATGAAGTCCAATTTGACAAAAGGAGAACATTAGCAATAACTTGGAGATGCAGTCTCCAAGTAATTGCTAGTTATCTGGTTGTGTGCAGAGGCCTTCAAAAATGCTCCCTACCCTTGGAATCCACATTCATGTCGAAGAACTTTAAATTAACCTGAATGACAAACCACAACAAACATATATTTCCTTTTGTTTGAGTCATACTGACTCTCTTCACTTGTTATTTGTACTATAGAACATTCATACACCTTCTTACAACGTCTACAATTTTCTAGTATTTAGTTTTGGCATTATATATCCAAATACCCTTGTATTAAGATACAAATTTTACTATCATTGTTTAACTTACCTTCTGAGTGAAAGTAAGAGATCTTCAGTGGTATTGTAACATTTTGCACTTACCTGCTTTTTCAATCTGTTAAGTACTTACTAGTTCCCCTGAGCACTATATGTATTGATGTGAATGGCATTGGAATTGAGTATATTGAACTACAGATATACACTACACTTTTATACTGTTTACAGCTCATAGGGGGCTAAATCAGCGCTGCGTGCCTCCATTCTACTGTGAATCATGGACAAGGGACCAGCCACCAAAAACTGAAAAGCATATACATATTTCTTGGATTTTAAAGATGCGCTTAGCTCTAAGGCAGTGCAGGCATGCCTCCATTCCACTGTGAGTCATGCACCACCTTTCATGTCATATTCCAACTTTCAGACATCTCCAAAGTGGCATACTGCAGTATATGGAGTTTGCTATCTGGTGGAAGGACTCTAGCTCATCCATCTCTCCCACTACCAGTGACTCATCTCAGCTCTCTGGACTTTACTCCATTCTGCTTTCCCTTTCACATACCTTTTATATCCAAGTGTCCAGACTGCATCTGGTGCATTCCCTCCGCTTTCTGCGCTTCCTGTGATTCAGTCTGCCCTGGTCCAGGCTAGATCTCACCCAGTGATCAGATTTGATAAATCCATCAGCAGGTGCCACATGTGTGAGCAGAGGCCTGTTGATGGGCGAAGTTTTGATGATCTGATTGCTGCTTGCTTTCTCCCTTCATCTCCTATCTCTTCCCAGTTTGGTGAGGACATCTAGTGCGCTTTTTGGTGGTTTAGACTGTTCTAACCACTGCCACTCCAGTCTGCAGTCACAGTACAGTGCACAGCTCTCTTGTAGTTCACTCTGTGTACACTGTAGCTGGTAAGCTTCACTTCTACAGTCTGTTTAAGTGTTGGTAACACCTCTAGAGCGTACAGATATCAGCCAGACACTTCACTACTCTGTCCTAGTGTGTTTGTGGGTTGGATATCTCGCTCCCAGTGCGTTATCAACGCAGTTACACCGCTCTACAGCTGTACTAACACTCCCCTTTGGATCTCTCTTGTAGATCCAGCCAGTAGGACACATTTTTTGGCATCCACCCTCCTCTCCCACTGTTCTTATGTACTCAAGTTAAACACATAGTCAGTACATCTGTATTTAGCGCTACTTAATCTGCAGAATGCATTTGGGCTTCAGCCTGTGTTGTGGCCAATCCTCCTTGAGTGATGAGCAACAGAGGCTCTCTCTCCATCTGGTCATCCCTTGAGAAGTGCAACTTGCAAGCCCATTGTTGTTCCAACCTGAATTTCCTTGACCTCTCACTCAGATGGAGGCCAACTACATATATTCTGAGTTCTCCCCTACCTGTAAGTCTTTCTCTTCTATTTTGCTTCTTTAGTCTCACACTTGCAACTTTGATTTTCTTAACTCTGTAGGTCTCGGGGAATGGAGGAGGGGACATCAGTTCAAGGGCTTCAGGCTGGTGTATTCGGTAAAGGTCCTTGATGTCATTGTGTAATGAGTCGTTCTACAAGTCTCCCTAGGGTGTCTGTATTTAGTATGATTTTGTATTGCAGTAAACGCATCTCGCAATGAACGCATCTGGACGCGTGTACACAATACCTTTTAGACCTGTTGTCATGTAGTACCTTGTACCACTTGTAGATACATTCAATTCTCTCACTTGATATTCACAATGGTCTTTTGGATCAATTTATTTCAATCTAAGATCTAGCTACACAAAGTAGATCCACTCTTGGGCCTATCCTTATGATTACCAGTGGTGAAGCAGGTCAAAAGTCGACGTCTGCTTCCTGTCAAGGAGCCAAAGGGCCTGCTTCCCATGAGCTCACCTCCAGTGTGATTTTGCTATTCTTTATAATAGACTGATGCACTAGTTTACTATACAAGTTTCAAATGTTACACTATCTTAGTGCCTTTTATGCCATATGTCTATCTGCTCTTAGTAACATCAAATACAATCTTCAAATCGTGTTTTGGCCTTTATAAGATTGTGCTTTGCACTTCTCAAGCTGCAAGAAGTGCGGAAAATGGAAATTTTCAGCAGTATTTCATTAATAACCTAGCTTATAAGTATAGTAAGTATCTGCTAATGGGTGTCTACAGAAGCAATTTTGTCATATCTCAAACCTTACAGTGCTTGATTTCACATAAACTTGCTGTGAGGAGCAGGACAAACGCGCAGAGGGTTTTTTTGCCTCTGTTATGCTTTGCACATGACATAGGCCCAATGCATCTTTTGCATACCTTACCTTTCTTATTCTTCATGCAACTCATAAATGCCTCTGCCTGGAGACAAATATGTGACGTTGAGACAGTGGTAGTGAAATAATCCAAATGACTCTCATCAACAGAATGTACATTTCACCCTTGAGTGCTAGGATGTGACTCACAAATTGGTATCTTTTAGGGTGAAAGCTTTCATTTAGTGCAATCTCAAGAGTTCTATCATAAATGCAGTTGGTGACATGCTGGTCGAAGCACACTTGGACTTTACTATGCTTCATTTGAATGCAATTGCTATACAAAACAGTTTGTTTACAAGATTTATGACTTCATTTCGCTACTCTGACAAGAGATATCTCATCTGGACTCTGGCTGCTGACATGTTCAACATGTAATACCAATCTCTGGACAACTATGATTACAGAGAGTTGGCATACTCAGTGATTCCATGTACAGGATATGGACTCAGAGGCTTGACAGACTCTAGTAAACTACTATACAGTACTTAGCTAATTGTGTGGCTGACTACAAAAGTGCACTTCAATTACCTTATCATACAACAACTGCTTGTAACCACCTTCATACAGATACAGTGCAACAGCAATACTACATACAGTTCATCTTCAGTGGGAGGTGTCATATCTCTTGAGCCACTTAACTTCATTTTTCTCAGTGCTCAGTCGTTATATACCAAACAATCCACTTGTCATATGTTGCAGTCCTTGTGGAGGTGTGTTCATATAGTCCTAGCAGTTGAAGGAAGAAGTCCTTCATAGGCAGCCTGGTAGTGATACACAATTGTCTGAACTTGACTGTGTTCACAAGGAACAGGCATGCCACTCTCATTGAAGACCTTCTCTACCAATTTGCAAAGAGCTAAGAAGTCTTGCTCCATGAAGTCAATGACCTGGAAGATATGATCATCAATCCAGGCACTGCCTATTGCAGAGGCCTAGGTGAGGTGATTAGTTCAACAAGATGAAAGAGTTTTGTAAAGGAGAAGTGACATACCAAGCTTCATATAAAGCTCTTCAAGCAGGTCAAAATGGTTGGCAATGATAGTTTGGGGAGATGCAGCCAGGCTTTGTATCTTCCTCTATATCCCTCAAACTCACTAGCTGGTGGTCCAGCTCCATGTAATCCAACACTGGACATAATACAATGACACACCACACTCCTGGAATGAAGTTGAAGCCAAAATTTCTGAAGTATCAGCCAATGGGAAGACATACTACCACCATGACAACAGTTTTATTGGAGTTTCAAAAATTGATGACTATAGTTTACGTGGAGAGGAGATAGAAAATATCAACTTGTACGATTTCATGTCTGCGTATTATAAGAAATCTGTGCAAAAGAAGAAGCCAGTAGAAAACACAGATTATGATGATGAAACTAACTGTGAAGAAAGGGATATGGAAATGGATGTTGACAAAAAAGATACACACATTGATGAGTATGATACTCATTTCCATCAACTGCAATGTTTAGTGAAGAGCATTCTCAGCATCTTACCCATGCATTATTCAAATACAAAAATTTGGATAGCAGGGCATTAAATTTTGTAGGCAGGACATTACCACGCAGCAACAAAGGTGACCATGAATATTACTGTTGTGCTATGTTGTCGCTGTTTAAGCCTTGGAGAGATGGGTCTGAACTGAGACAGGCTGGTCAGACATGGGAGGAAGCATTCAGAGATCATATGTTTACTGATACTCAGAAACAGTTGATGAGAAACTTCAACTTGAGGTATGAATGCAACGATGCAAGGGATGACTACTCTGCTTTGAGAAAGCAAGGACATAGCACAAATGGACCTGCTTTTGATCTTGATGAGCTTGATGATGAAGCAATGCATGAGTTCTTACAGAATGTCAACAACACATTTGAGGATAACATATGTGATTCTGTTCTAGATTTCAACACAGAGGAATTGCTCCCAAACAACAGTACCATCAGGAATCATGTACTGAATGACCAGATTTTAAAAACATTAGATAAATACAACATCGACCAAGACACTAACATTTTTCAGCCTCTAAATAGAAACAAAAGATAGCAGAAGAGAAGAATCGAGTGTTGTTGGCCATGAAACATAGCTCCTCACAAGGTGACAATAGTTCTGATAGCAATCAAAACAACCACTTCTCAAGATGGAATGAAGTGCTATTTGATGATGCTTCATATATAGACCGTAACTTTAAGAGTAACATGGAAAGAGAGCAGAAGCTGTCTAATGACATTGTAAAGGATGAAAGTCTCAATGAAGAACAGGAGCGAGCTTTCAGAGTTATTGCAAATCATTCATTGAGCACTGATACAAAGGAGGTATGGGAGGGACTGGAAAAAGTAGGGTTATCCATGCTCTGCATAAATTTTTTTACGATAAGGGGAAAGGACATGCAATGGTGGTGTGTGCACCAACTGGAACAGCAGCTGCTTTAGTACATGGTATGACTTATCATTCCCTGCTGGGGTTCTCAAGACCTGCATCAGAAGAGGTCAGTGTGAATGATGATACAGGTATAAAAAGGGCCAGAGAGAATCTGGAAGGTGTCAGGTATATATTTATCGATGAAGTGAGCATGCTGAGTATGCAGGATATGACATGAATTAATCAAAGACTTACACAAATAACTGGAATCAGTGACTTGGGTTTTGGTGGGTATAGTGTTATATTTGCTGGGGATTTTGCTCAGTTGCCACCAGTAGGGGGCACGCCTTTATACACAAAAAAGGTACCTCGTATGGATCGAGCACATTCATTGTATACACAAGTTGAGGAGATAGGAAAAGCGTTGTGGCATCAAGTGACCCATGTGGTCATATTGTGAAAGCATATGAGGCAGCAAGCACAAACCGTTGGTGATGGTCAACTTAGAACAGCATTGGAGAATATGCAACTTGCTGCTTGTACATCTGACAACATTGCTTATCTGCAGACTCGAGTTGCAGGTCGGACATCCGATAAACCCAAAATCAACTCAGTGAACTTCAGATATGTCTCTATAATTACAAGTAGAAATACCCAAAGAGACCACATAAATGATGTAAAATTGAAAAGATTTTCTAAAGAGGTGAACCAACCCCTCCATTCCTTTTATTCATGGGACGTGATAGGCCAAGGTAAAGATCCAGCACACACAAGGTGCAAGAAATACAGAGGCACTGCACCACCAAACATCATATCAGATTCAGTCCGAGAAGCTCTATGGAACTTACCTCCTTGTGATACTGGACATCTGCCAGGCATTCTACATCTCTGCAAAGGGATGCCTGTTATGCTTAAATACAATGAGGCCACTGAACTTTGTATAACCAATGGTCAGGAAGCACATGTATACGGTTGGAAATCTGCATTTGATCCAGCAGGCAGAGAGTATCTTGATGTTCTATATGTGAAATTACACAAACCAGCAAAAGATGTGACCATAGACAGTCTCCCTGTTAATGTAGTCAGGGTCCTTAGAGGCCACATTAACACATTATACAACGATTTAATCTTGTTGTGCAACCCTTTCGTTTTCGGCGAGAAGTATTATTAACTTCTTTTACGTTACTCATGTCAGCATTCTCTCTTCAGTTGCCTAAAAATAATGAAACACTATTTTTTCAACAGATTGACTCACAGCATTACACGCAGTCAAGTACAAGTGATTCAGAATTTTGCCATGACTGATTTTAACTCGCAAGGAAGAACTAGAACATACAATTTATGTAGTTTATCTCAAGCAAGAAACCACCAAAGCATCTATGCAGCCCTTTCTAGAAGCTCCAGTCATGAAGGTACAGTTATAATGGAACCTCTGTCATTTGCAACTATTGAAAAGATTTCGGGTGGCTTGAAGTTTCGGAAACTTGAAGTGCTTGATGAAATAACAAGGTTTAAGTATGATGTCACAGGAGTCACAAGAGTTGATATAATCACACAATTTGTGCAATGGAAAGGTAAAAATTATGTGCCTGACAATGTACCACTTAATATTCAATGGTCCGAAACAGATCCTATGGAGGATGTAGGGAATCTAAATGATACAATTGAGAAACACAAGAAGAACAACAATGATAAGAGTGACCGGTCAAAGGTATATAATATGGGAGATACAGACAAATATATTACTGCTCCTGGCTCTCAAACTCTTTGTTATGTAGAAAAGAAGCATAAAGCTTCAGATGAATCTGAATTTATGCCTGGCCCTCCCACTAAGAAAAGCAGGATTATCTGGATGCATTCGAGTCAGGACCCTTAGGTTTTATATGGGACAGTCAGAATTTCAGCTGTGGATATGATTCCATACTCACAATATTGACAGACATGTGGAGTGTAAAACCTTCCTTCTGGACAAAGGAATGGTCATCATATAATGCTTTGGTAGATGGTCTGTCAACCAGCCTTGCAGACATGTTTGATAAGAAATGTCAAGCTGAACAGGTTAGGGACAATTTGCGTGCAAAACTACACTCACATGATAAACAGGCATTTGCATATGGAGAGGTGGGGGTTGCAATAGATAAGCTACTGAGATGTATTTTTGAGAGACCTGTAAGTCCTTCAACCAATGTGTATATATGTGCAACCTGTGGGGAAAATTCAGGTGTTGGTAATCTGAATGGGTTGCTAACAACTGCTAGCCTTAAAGGGAGTCTGAACTCAGTATTACATAAAATGCAATCATCAATGTTTCTCAATTGCCCCAGTTGCCATCAGGCTGTAGAGGTTAGAAGACTATTTGATGCACCCCCTCTGATGCTAGCTATAGAGTCGCCACCTGATCGTATAACACCCACTAAGACAATTAGGGTGATGTGTACAGGAAACAAGACAGCTAATCTACATCTTAGGGGTATAATTTATTGGGTGAACAATAACCACTTTGTGGCACGTGTCATTCGAAAAGATAATACTGTGATTCATGGAAACAGTTCTGCCCAGGATGGTGTTTTGAGTGACACTACAATGAAACAGCTAAGTAAATATAATGATCATCCTGCATGTTCATATATTTATGTGCAACATTAGCATGTATCAATTAAAATAGTAATCATCTCGCCAGCCCTAGCTTGGCCTCTGTCCCCCCAGTCTCTTTATCTTAACAGCTACCTGATGAGATCAGCTTTGTTCTACGCTTTCCTTTGATCTTTCAGGGCAGGTGCTAGTTTGTATTGCCCTTGGTCTTTGCTCTTGTCTCCCTCATATTTCTTTGTTTGACCTGTTCCAGACTGTTCTCCTTCCACTAAATGAATCAGGAACACCTTTATTGTTCTGTCTTCTTGCTTTCAAATTTTACTTGTTTCAACAGCTGTTGGGAATCCTTCCAGGACAAACAAAATGATATGATCATTGTGAATTGTCAAGGTTAGAGATGGATTTAATATAGATTGCATTGTCAACTCTCTGCTACTCTACTCAATTCTTCTGTTTTTGCCTGTTCCATTCCCAACCCCTTCATACACCTTCTACTCTACCAGTGCTTGGTCCACCTTGATATTAAGCTTAAACATTTACTCATAGTGACTTCGAGGCTGGAGAAATTATGTTGGGAAAACCACAAAGAGTTTAATTCTATGTTAGAGGGTTCAATGCTGGAGGGGTGTGAAGATACTACTCTTCAATTCACCAGAATACTTACTTATTGTCTGGTGTCAATTCTCATGCCCACTAGCCTCTCCCTTTGCTCTTACTCTCAAGCCACTGGCATGCAATATCCATCATCCCAATATTTTCTATCCAACTCTCCTACAAGCTCCCCAACTGATGACAAAAAACAATTATCTGGATGCTTATGGAAGCAGAGGGGATGGGTAGATAGAGAAAAAAGAATATGTAGGATTGGTTTCAGGAGGATATGCATATGAGTTTGCTGAAAGAAGAACTGAGTAAAGGGTAAAAGCAGTGGTACTATTGATCAGAGACAGATTTTGGTTAGGATCTTGGATAGACAAATGTTGGGAATCTGGTGCTAACAATGACAATGTTGCTGTCATGTGGCTGTTGCAGATTAGGCAACATCTCATTCCTTTTTCATCTTGTGTCATGAACTGCTACAGTTCTTTGTCCTCCTTCTTCTTTTACTTTGTCATTGAACTCAAAATTCTTTCATCATTCTGATTTATACTCAGATTCATGCTCAGCAAACCCTATAACTTCTGTCAAACCCTATAATAACTGTCAATCATTCTTCTACGATTTGATACCTATAACTATCCATATTTGATCTATTGTTCTCGTCTTTGATACATCATATTGCCTCACTTTGTCTCCACTCTGTATACCAATCTACAATTTTGTTCTTGTCTTTTGTGTGACTTGGGTGGCAACCTTGACAGTTGAATAAACTCTCCTACACCCACCTCACAACAACACATCTTTGATCTCCCTTATCTTTCCTTTTTCACAACTTGGTCGTGATATATCCTTAACTTAATTGAGGATTTCTTGCCAACTTGGTTGGCACTTCCCTATCTCCTTTCTTACCCTAATCCCTATCTGTTTTCCATCTTCACTCTGGAGACCTTTCTTTGGGTTGTTACCAATGTGGATCAGGATTGTCTAAATGTTCTGCTCCCCCTTCCAGCTGACGAATCTGATAGACATTTTACAACTATACACAAACCGTCAAGTCTAACTCTTGGTATTTTAACAGCACATTTATCATCAAAGAACATTGGATTTGGGTATTGTGACCAGGTGAAGTTGCTCTTTCCCAATACGCATACCTACAAGTAACTTTTGACTCTGATACTGCTTTGGTCCACTTTTCATTACGGATCACTCTAGCTGTGGACAACATCTTCCCCTCATTATCCCTGGATGGGCACTTAGTTTATCCAATCTCAATTCTGATTCTTCCCCTGAAGCATAGTATATGAACACACAAAGCTCTCTTAAATCTCCTGACCCCAAACTTCCTTGCATAAACTGTTTACACATTTTCAACATTGAAGGAAAACAGGATTACTATATAACAAGCACAGAAAAGTGGCCTTCCTGTGATGAACAACCTCGAAAAACAGATATGTCTTACCAAATCTTGACCAAGTAGACGTCAATAAAGGAACATTTCTGACCCCTTGAACATGACCAGTAGGACTCCCACCTTCTGAAGTAGCTTCTACTTCCAATCCAGCTCAACCATCTACATCCTCTTCTGTCCCTATCCATAATCAACCTAATCCATCTCCAAATATACCATTGATGTCAAATATGCCTTCCACATCTGCACATCCACTAAACCCTAATCCAGACCCTTCTACTGAAGGACTATCTGTAGCCCCTCATCATCCCCCTCCTTCTCCTTCTCCAGATCCATCAGAACCAGACGATTTAGTTATGGCTGATCAGCTGTAGTTGTAAGATTTATGCATTGTATACCCAGCTGAGCCCAAGGGCTGTAATGCACAGTGAGCCCAGAACACATAGGAAATCAATGCAGACGCTATTTCAGCTACATACAATGCATTATTTTCCTGCATACAATGTGTAGTTTCTTAAGCTCATCACAATGTCCAAGACTCCAAAGAAGCCTCAGACTCCTGTCAAACTTCAGGGAAGACTTGGATATAAACTTTTTTCATAGTCCACATTTTCACAATCATTTCACTGGCCTTTCAGTGGCTTGGGTGGTGTTAGCCTATCTGCTTCAAGCTGCTTGCAAGCATGCATGCATTGTCACAAGCAGATTTCTACCTCCTAATTCAGAACCAGGCCAAGTTTCTTCAGCAATACCTATCTCCCTATTAGAAATCAGGAGTCAAGAATGCTATTGTTGAGATGATGACACATGGATTTCTTTCAACAACAAAGAACAGCATTGTGCTTTCCACCTGGGGTTGAGAAGTGTCAGTGTTTTTGCCAATAACAAGTTACCAGAAGGACTAGTACTAAATATTACTTCCAGATAGAAGCACTTCCTTCATCTGACCCTCAAGACCTTGGGACGCAGACTCATTGGGGCCATTTTGTGACAGTAGTCCATAAACCCATCCCTTGTCTGCCTGCAGAGCTTCTTGAGATGGTGGCATCATTCTGTCAGTCTGTAAACTGTTTAAAAAGAAATTTGGTGCCTCAATGTTGATTATATTTGGACTCAACTGAGACCAAGTGTGATCAAAGTTGATCAAGGCTTCTCCTTACATAGCACTACTGCTGCATGTATACATTATCTAGTGATATAATACACATTTGCTTCAACTACTAATGTCCTGAAAAAAGTCCAACAAAAGAAATACACAAAAAAAAATTACAAACCCATTAATCAACTTTAATCAACCCTTGCTCAACCCACAGCTGAGGGAGCATGGTCAAGCATGAACCAGAACTCCAAAAGCCTTCATCAATGTTGATCACAGTTGATCAACTGCCCAACAACAAAACACAAGCAGGAAACAGGAAGAGCTACACAGTGCCTTGATCAATTTGATTAAGCATGATCAACCACCGAACGAGGAAAGATGACAAGGAATATGCAAGAGCTGCAAAACAGGTTGATCAACTGCAATGATTCGGCAAGAGCTGTAAAACAACTTGATCAACTTGATTAAGCATGATCAATTGCTGAACGGCAAGGAATATGCAAGAGCTGCAAAACAGCTTGATCAACTGCTGAATGAGAAAAGATGGCAAGGAATATGCAAGAGCTGCAAAATGGCTTGATCAACTTGATTAAGCATGATCAACCACTGAACAAGGAAAGATGACAAGGAATACACTAGAGCTGCAAAACGGCTTGATCAACTTGAGGAAGGTTGATCAAACTGCCCAGCGAGGAAATGAATGGCCTGATCAACTTGATTAAGCATGATCAACAGCTCCAAAGAGTAAAGGCGATGAACAATACAGAATGGCTTGATCAACTTGAGTAAGGTTAATCAAACTGTCTGGTGAGAAAAGATAATGAGGAATAGGCTTGATCAACTGGCAAGAAAAAATGAACAGGCATAATGAAGAGATACTGAAAGGCCTGATAAGACTCAAATCATGAAAGACAAGCAGCATCACACACCAACAAATCAGTGAACAATTTGTCCCTTTCTTGGCTTTCTTAAGAGCTGATTCTTTGATGGGCATGAGTTCGTAATCCCAAAACTTTGATGACTTCTTGCCATTGATAGTTTCCACACATGCCAGAGAAACCGCAATCTCGTCCTTGTCCACCTCATTAAGCTTACAATATTATTGATATTATTGATACTGGCCTAGACAGAGTTGGCCCAGGAAACTAAGCTTTGCGTCTGTGTTGGCTGCTTTGTGGATGCCCTTGTTGGAGGACGTGAAGGCAATGTGGATGCTCTTCATCATACCTTGGGTGACTGGAGGGCATTCAGGACAATGCGAGGAGGCTGGTGCTAAGCATTCGATCCCAGTGAGAGCATGGCATAGGAGGTCACCACTGTTCTATTGGAAACCTAGGTAATGATGCCAGGACTTGATAGCACTGAGTTTTGCCTTGACAGTTCCACCTGCAAGTCGTCCTTTGAAAGAGGCGACAAACTCGATTAGGATAGTTTCGCTGGTGGGAAGGATGTGATCAGTGTGGAGGCCCAGTTTGTGAATTCTTTGATGGCTGGTTTCTGGTTTGATGGAACCAGCTATGGTGTCTGCTGCATTCTGGGTCAGGGCAGGATTGGTTCGTCAGCGAAACGTGCAGGGAGCGAGAGTCATTTCTTGGAACAAGAGTTGGCATGATAGAATCATGTAGGATGAGAGGTCTAGTGGGCTAAGGTGAGAATGATGAGCGTTGTTAGGCAGGCTTGCTTAAATATCCTTGAGAGTGGTTGGGGGAGGATCAAAACAGTCATGTGATGGAGTGAATAGGAAACACGATGATACGCTGTACAAAATCGCAGTATACATACTTGGATTTTGGTTCATAATATCAGTTTTGACGTTCTTTTAAGGGAATAAGAGGACTAGGGTGAGCCCTGAACTGCTAGTTAATACCTAGCAGGACTAAGAAAAAACAACGGTACAATAATATTAAGTGCTTATGAATGGAGAAACAACTCATTCTAAGTACTATGATAGATATGTACAAGTTGGGAGTTATAATAGCAGACCCACCAAATGATGAAGCTAGTCTATAAAGGCTTTCAAATCCTATTATAATGACTAGAACCACTAGCATGATCCAAAGGGACAGTGAAATGCGAGGTAGCCCCTATTCACAGGCATAGGAACACATAAGCAGGTCGATCGGAGAAGACAGTGCTAAGATCGGACATGCAGACAATCACGCTAGATCTAGATCTATGTATTGGTAAATCCTGTAGTACTAAAACAGCTTTGAGGGAATCTTAAGTATCTGTAAAAGGTACATGTAGACAAAAGTAGGACAAAGTATATATGTACAGAATCCCAGAGAATTCAGCTATCCATCAGTACCATCTATACACAGAGATATGAGGGACAGAAGCCAAACAGGTAACGTTATTTCCGGATAAGGATAAATCTGTCAGTATCATCATTGAAAGCATTGAAGAAGGAATAAGTATGCAAACAGGACTGCAGAAGAGCTGGACTCATATATAGGACTCAGTAGTAGACTGCTGGCAATACATAGAACACGAAGAAAGCAAGATCAGAGACAAGGGAAAGGAAAACTGAACGGAATAAAGAAACTACAAGAAACCCCTATGCCCCTAGTATAAGGACATGTATGAAGGACCTAACAGTCATAAGTGGAGCATTCTGAGTCATAGATGCGATGCTCACTAACCAGGACGTTATATGAAAACACCAGACAGCTTACAAAGGGAACTGAAGAAAGTTCCTACAAATATTTAGATAATATCAAACAGTTTCTGTATACCATAATAAGCAAGTCTTTACTTACGAGGAAATAGGTAGAACTTGCTAGCAGACTTTTCAATTTGTTTTATATTTTCTCTACATACCTTTTAGCAGACCTCAAAAAGAAATAGGTAACTGTATAGTTGTAGCTGCGAGATTATGAGTAGCTACCCAAGCCACATACTGTAGAGTATCAGATCTCGCTAGCAATAGTAGAGGACGTGAAACACAGACTAAAGCTTCTAAACAAACTTAACTGCACTCTCTATGAGCATAAACATTGGGTTGGGGATAATAGAGTTTTAAAATTGAACAGCCATATGGAGATCTTCATGGATTGTTCTCCAAGTCACAGAGGAAACCAATGTATAGGAAGATGAATGCGAAAGGTAGGAATTTTGAAGGAGCACAAGGCCATCCAAATTTCTCAGCAATCGACCATATGAGAGATTTGTCATATGAGTATGTGTAAGAGCCATTGGTTTGTCATAGTTTGGGATAGCAGAAGAATATGAAATTGTCTACCCATTTTACCAGAGCTTTGACACCTGTAAAATAGGAAGGAATGAGAAAAGGTCTTTCTTGGCATGGATGCCTGACAATCTGAGAGAAAAGCAAACATACTAGAGTTTAAAAGGATGTGCACCATTGCGTCGGCGACGAGACCCCGTATGTCTGGTGAAGATGCTTTGCCAAAATGTACAAGACCATTAAACATCAATGCGACAAAGTGTCTAGCAGATGGGTGGATAGGGATATTGCAGAAGGCTGTGTCAACATCGAAAACTGCAGCCTGAGTGCCAGGAGCCAGCACTGGGAAAAGGTGCCCCAAGCACATTGAAAACGTATGGAGTCTATGAGCGAGTTTATGGAATAGATTTTGAGATTGAGGACGATGGGCAGTATTTCTGGTTCCACGTCTGATTGGAATGATGGATCTTGCGAGGGAAGAGAGGTTGAAGAAAAGATAGTAAATGTGCTGGAGTGCCAGGTTTTTGTTCTATTACTGCCATGGGTGAAGTGCAAAAAGGTCCTATGATGGACTCTAAGAATGCCAGGTTCCCAGTTCAATTTCAGAAAGGAATTTTTCATGGATGATATGGTCAAGAGTGATTGCTGAAGGATTGTTCTGTGGAGTATATGTATGCGATAAGGAATAATTTTCGATGCCTATGAGGAAACCATTGCAAAGGCCTTCTGAAACCTTCTGAAGTCTTGCTCAAACCTTTCTTTGATAGAAAGGCTCAACAAATGAATGAACGAAAGACGAAACCTTGAAGTACGACTTCTGTTGTAACAAAAGGTTGAGCTGAACACCAAATGCCAACCTACCAAGGTCTAGGCACCACGAATCACGAACCAAACCATGTTCTTGATACCAACGAACCTCAGGAGGAAAACTCGTACACCCCTGACAAACCAGTCCACTTCAGAACACGAACCCAAACAATTCTCCGAATCAGAATACCAATCCGAACAATCCTCAGAGTCAGAAACCATGGATGACCAAGGACAGACAGGAATCTCCAGAATCCTCATGTTCAGACTTCTCATCCAGAAGCACTGAGTCATGCAGCAAAAGAGATCAGGATCTCTACTCCTACTCCATTCAAAGGATCTAGAAAACACTTCCAAAGACCCAAATGCTCCATAGAGAAACAACAGGAGTATAGGAAAAAAGGACAATGTTTCAGCTGTGGGAAAGTCGTGTTAAACTTAGGTTATCTTAGTGAGTAATCTTAGCGAGAGTCACAAAGTGGGGGGGTAAGAGCATGCGAACGTATCTCGCTTGACTCTCAAGTATATATCATTAATCAAAGTAGTATAATAATATAAATAGTCTAAGTATATCCGTGTGATTGTTTGACTGTAAGTCCACAGTACCTGAGTGATGCCATATGCATTGTAACTTAGTAACATGATCGTAATCACTTAATTCCAACACTCTCCTTCAAGTGGATATCCCAAGTATTCAGGAGAAACACTTGATCTTATAAGTATATCCACAAGTTGATCATTAGTTGACACTGTTGATGTATTCGATCAGTAAGGAAGTTTTTACGGATATTGAAATGCTTAGTTTTCTGAGTATGTTGTTCTTCAGGAGCATATATAATTGCTGAGTTGATAAGTACTGGCTCCTGTTCGGCATTTAGAATTTCTTCTATAAAGCCTTTCAAATAAATAGCTTCTTGTGAGGCATCTGCAAGTGCGCATAGTTTAGCCTCAGTAACTGATAAAGTTACCAGTGTGCCTCGCTTACTTGACCAAGAAATAAGTGATTCAGCAAATTTGAATGCATAGCCCATGATTGGTTTATTGCCATACATAGACATACTATCAGAGTCAGCAAATCCATAAGTAGAAGTAATAGTAGGGCTCCCTAGGTTGAGTCAGTAATTGCAAGTTTCTTTTAGATAAAGATAGCATTGTTTAGGATCCTAGCATTAGGAAACACATCGGACCTGAGCGAAAGTCTTATTGGGGTTTTTTGGAAAAGGATAAAGACGAATCTGGGCGGAACCGGTAGTCTCTGAGATCAAAGTGTAAGGAAGACACAGAATGGAATCCGTTAAGACAGTACTATGTTGTCTGAAGTCGGATGAAGTTAGGAGACCAGCTAATTCGATTTTAGACTTAAGCTATCTACTACAAAGTTGCTAGCTTAAGTACTACTTCGGAAACTATCGGAATGAAGAGAAGATAGGAAAAGCACATGGTGCTATTGGAGATCGATGGAGTACTGCGGAACAAAGTGGAAACAAAGTGAAATGGATTGGAGATGAAGTGGAGTAAGTTTGGAGATTAGATATGAGCTGTCTGGTAGTTACCCGAAATGAATCACGGGCTCCCAGATGGGATCCATTGTGGAGATTAATAGTGGAGCTCGGATATGAAATCAGAAATGAATGATCGGAACATGTTCAGGATGGAAGGGAATGAAGTTCGAAATAAAAGAAAGAGAAGTTCGGAAAAGAATCGGATGCAGTCGGAAAGATGTATGGAAGCATAGATATTACAAGCTGCAGCGTAATGCTCTTCACCTGGATCGTTAAGATATCTTGCTAGCTGACCAGTGTAGTATGCAATGTCTGGCCTAGTACAGTCAGCGACATATCGTAAACCACTGACTAGGGCTAAGATTTTGCCTGGGTAGCATAGGTGTATGGCATACATGTAATTGGTCAAAATTGTATTGTTTGAGAATGTTCTCAATGTAATGTTTCTGATGGTGTTTAATAGTACAGTTATTCCTATCTCATTGAATTTCCATACCGAGAATCCAGTGACTTGGATGTGTCCACTAAGTGCAGTAGCTTTGTTGATAGTACACAAAGTAATATCATCAATGTGACAAGATAGTATTAAAATAAGTTTATTCTCATGATATCGGTAGAATACTACATTATCGTAAGTAGACTTCTTAAGTCCTAGTAACTTTATGAGAATATCGCATAATTTTTCATACCATCGACGACCGGCTTGCTTAAGCCTGTATAGAGTCTTTCTGAGTTTAAGTACGTAACCTTCAGGCAAAGTTAGGTAGTTAATTACCTGGAGGTGGACAAAGGTATAATGTTTCCTCATCAGTAATGTTTTCATAAAGATAGGCAGATTTAATATCAATCTGAGTAGTTTCATAGTCTAATGAAGCTGCAAGAGCAAGTATGAAATGTGTACTGTTCATGTGTGCTACAGGGGCAAAGATATCATTTGCGTAGTAATCAATGCCTTGTGCTACTAGTCTAGATTTCAATTTGGTCTGTTTACCAAGTTCATATTTAGTTTTGTAGACGTACTCCCAGGTTCCTAGACTTTCTAGAGATTCCATCTCGGCTTTCATGGAATCAAACCATGCATCACGTTGTGGATGATTGAGTACATCCTTGAATGAAATTGGATCGCCGACGTTATCAGCATAGTAAACATTGAATGATGATTGAGTACATCCTTGAATGAAATTGGATCGCCGACGTTATCAGCATAGTAAACATTGAATTCTGTTAAGAAGAAAGCAATGTTTTGTTCAACTTCATCGTAGAGTAAACCTCTGGCTTCCCGGATTCTTGTTGATTGTCTTGGGCCGTCTTCGTTGACATCCATTAGTTTAGGCTCGTGTTCCTGAGGAATTGGAGTTTCATTTGTATTTTCTTCTGTAGTTTCTAATGGTTCTTGATTTTTGTTTTGCAATTTCGACATTAAGAATTGCAAGTTTGTACCAAATTATCATAATGGCCTTTTGAATGATCGTCAAAGCCTAACCAAACTCCACGTTTTCCTTTAGGAGTTAGTTTACTAGTTCTTGCTTCGTCGTATACAATGCAAGGTGTACCAAAGCTATGTAGATTGTGTAATGTTTAAAATAGGGAGTTTGCATTTATAATGCAGTTTTCAGAGATCTATTAAGTATGTACATAGTATAAAGTCCTGTGTGCCACCATAAACGATTAGGTAGTCTTTCAGTATGCAGATTAACATGAATACTATTCATAATATGCTGTTTTATGCTCAACCTTATTAACAATGAATGCTGCCACTGCTACAGCACAATCGACCAACACAGAAAAGAATAGGGCCCCAGTTCTTGCAACCCTCTCAAGGCTACAGCACAGTAATATGGGCCTTCAAGAAATTGTCAAATTGCTCAGGTCCTTTAGCAAGGGTGCCAGTTTGATTGGCTTGCTCACTCTTTCTCCCCTCTCTGGACTCCCTGCTGTATTCTTTGACCTGATCATCCACTTTGAAAGATGATGGACACAAGTACACCTGAGCTGGATGTCACCCCAGCTTCCCTGGTCCTATAAAAAATAGGAAGGTTTTCTATACCATTGGTGTGTCCATTGCTGGATATGTTCTTGAAACTGTTGTGATGGCTTTAATGGATATTCTAACAGATCATAAAGTTTTTCTTTGAAGCCACAATAGAACAGATACTTTTGATACATCCCAATGCCTACAAACTTAGCAAATCATCTTGTTTAGCTTCAAAACAGAGTGAAACAGCATCCTTACCTTTCAACAGTCCTAATAAATTGTGACCGGATATTAGGAAAGATTCAAAATTGATCTAGACTAAGATTTTCAAGAAAACTAGCAAAGGTAGACTGTTTACAGTGAATTTCTCTAAATTGTACCTTGATGACTTTGAGGTAGCTGATAATGTGACAAAGCAGGGGCTAATCTTGCCAGGGAGCTTTGTTTTCACAA
>JAACJM010000701.1:0-31397 GCA_013368315.1 Tetrapyrgos nigripes
CAAGCGCATCATCATCAGAAACGTTATAGACATTTCCAGTTTCGCTTTCACCTACGTCTAGCCTACACGTCTTGTCGACGAGCGTTACAGGCTACTAACGTTGGGCAAAAATTCGTTCTTCAAGGTTGGAGCCGGGATTGACGAGGAATGAGATGGAGGAGGAAGGGAGAGTTGGCGAGGAATTGTTTCGGAATTGGCCTGGAGTCAGACTGGAGTTCATTACATTTCGTTGAGGGCAAGGTGTGTACAGATGTATTTTCTCCATCACCGCCGTCTGCAATCGCCCGACGTCATTCCTTCAACTCTGGCCGCGCTCATTGGTATCCATAGTACGTATGTGTCTTTGCTTTTTCTTTTAGTCCTCGTTCACCCAGCACACATCCATAGCTCACCAAATATGGTTTGGATAGCGACACGCGGCAAAGCTGTAGTTGATGCTTTTAATTTACTATTGGCGCCCTTCATCCCATAAAAGCCTGACAGTCCACGCATGGCTGGACAACAGCTTCTTTCCTTTCCACAATGTACGTCGTAATGCCTTATCCTCACAGTCTTGTCTGACCCTTGCCTTTGTAGTCTCGATTACTCTCTCTCATGCGTCTCTTGAATACGAAAACCCTCAAACTCGCGGAGTTTTACGCCGATATCCCGCTGTATGCGATTCTCTCTCATACCTGGGAGAAGGAAGAGGTCACTTTCCAGGACATCCAGAATCTCGAAACTGCGAGACTTAAAGCTGGTTCCGTCAAAGTTTGGAATGCATGTGCGCGAGCTAGGAATTACGACTTCGAGTGGATCTGGATTGACTCGTGCTGCATCAACAAGGAAAGCAGTGCTGAGCTTTCAGAGGCAATCAACTCCATGTACCAGTACTACGAGGATGCCGCGGTCTGCTACGTCTACCTATGCGATGTTTCCATCGAGTTTCACCCTCGGAATCCAAGTCTACCTTCAAGGACAGTAGATGGTTCAAAAGGGGATGGACGTTGCAGGAGCTGCTTGCACCCTGGAATGTCATATTCTTGGACAAAGATTGGGTTAGGATTGGGACCAGGTGGACCTTGCGCGATGTGGTCTCTGCAATCACATCCATTCCGGTAGAGGTCTTTGAAGGTCAGGATATCGACATATACAGTGTTGCTCAGAGGATGTCATGGCGGCTTCACGGGAGACGACGAGGGCAGAAGACCAAGCCTATAGCTTGATGGGGATGTTTGGGGTCAGCATGCCGCCAATCTACGGAGAAGGTGGTGCAAAGGCATTTATGCGGCTTCAGCAGGAAATCATCAAAATATCTGATGATCGGAGCATTTTTGCATGGGTCGCTGCATCATCCGAGCACGGCGAAAACAGGGGATTATTGGCCAAGTCACCTTACGAATTCAGGATGTCCGGTGAAGTGAAGGCTAGCGAGTCAGATTGCATCGGAGACCGATCGTCGTATTCGTTTGGCAACAACGGCCTTCGCATCCATCTTCCTCTCGAAACCACTGACAACTCCAGTCGCGGTGACGATGTATTTCTTGCATCCCTACTCTGTCAGACCGAGAGAGACGGTAGTTTCTTATCGTTCTATCTCCGAAAGACGAGTCAGCACCAATACGCCCGGTGTTATCCAGATCAGTTGGTCTTCAGACCTACACTCCAGCCCGCGCTCAAGGATATTCAGGAGCTCACCGTCAGGGAAAATCCCATTGCCCGGAGGTCACGATTTACCACACCTCGTTATGCAGTGATTTATCATGTTGACCTCCTTCCTTCCGCTCGACACTTCCTCTTCACCGACACCATATCATCTCCTGCCGTTTATTTCCCCGATCCAAACAGAGTTTGGGTTCAACCTAAACCATGGCCATCATCCGGTTATAGGCTGACCTATAAAACTCAAGTTACCAAGGAGGCCTTCACCATTCATCTTTGGCACATCGATTTTTCTTACTATGCCCTGCACCTTGGTGACCAACCCTTCGAAGAACCTCCCTTTCTTACCGATCCTTCTCCAGATGATGGAACAGTGGTACGCTCGGACAGTGGTGCTATATCTGTTCACTGCGAGATGACAGGTCGGTTAAGCAAACAACGTCTCGAAATTGATTTTATAGACCAAGACAGTCTCGAAATCGACTTTTGGACACAGACCTTGCAACCTCCACGTTCAGGTTTTATCGTACCATACAAAGTTGATAGTGGAGGCTTGAATGGTATAATGCAGCTAATAGGAGTCTATCCCTCTGATTTCTATATGAAGACGTTCCAAGATATGGCATATATTCCTATGTCTCCTCCAGATGATGGTGACACTGCGCCTCCCTTCCGCATTCTTACATACAGGATACCTGGTAGATCCTCCTTTCATGTTGCCATTGGTCTCCTGGGCCCCTCATCAGGGACACCTTGGACAGAGGTCGTTGGCCGGGAACTGTGGAACAAGTGTATCAATCCTATATCAATCGGTCAAGGGCTGGTAAACGAGGGCTGAGGCAAACATTTATTTTGTCTGATTCCTTAGGTAGACTGACTGCTTCGGTCCAAGAGAGGTCCAGTCTACAGCTTGGAACACATTTGCTTCATCTAAAGTGGATGCTCACCCTTCGTCGTAGGCTTGCGATGAAAAGAGGAAACAAGGAAACAAGGAGTTGATACTATTTTCCACGACAGTTGGCTCTGACGAGTTCGAGTAGAAAGGTGTGCATAGTATACATTGTAGTATGTAGTAGGAAATCCATTATTTCAATACATATGCATTACTGTAAACCTCCTCGCATTATCACCTTCTCAAGGCTCTCCTCACATCAGCTCTCCTCTCCTCTCCTCTTCTCGTATCCTCTGGTAATTGATTCCTCTCCTTCCCCGACCCCACACAACCCAGTACACGCAGGAAATCCAAATCCAAATCCAAATCCACTGTATATTACACCGACGACGATACCAACAAGGATACCAAAGCTTAACAACAAAGTAACCCCCCCAACACGAGTACGATTCCGAGTATAAAGGTTATGGAGAGTAGTAAGATGATGATGACGCCGACGAGAGTTAGTTTGGTGGGGGATGACGATGGCGCGTTGGTGTTGTTCTTATTGTTAGCGTTGTCGTTGTCGGTGTCGTTACTAATGGTGATTTTTCTACGTCCAAACCCACACCTGCGTCTTTGGGAGGGGACGGGGACGACCACGAAGACAACGACGATAAAATCCGCGAGAGGGGGGAGAGGTGGAATGAGGACGACGTCAGGAATGAGGATGAGGACGAGGTAGACTCAGATTGGGAAGGAGAAGAAGGACCAGGACCAGGAGGAGGTCCATTAGCCCCAGCATGATCAATAGCGGCGATTTCTTCGTGTGTTAGACTTGTGGGGGCTGTCAGTGAGATAGAGAATGTTTGATGGTTGATAGTATATTGTGTAGGCGTGCACAGTATTGGTAAATTGAGAAGGGATCCATGAGTGGGGTTTGGGGGGAAGTCAACGCGTCAGCGACGATTAGCAAGAAAAACAAAAGACGACGCACGTAAATCATTAACTGCGAGATATTCCTTCATACGTTCTTTACTGGACGTTGTTCTGTGAGGTGTCAGACAAGAACGAAAACACAGAAGGTGGGACACACGTTACAATCACGGCACCCTTCGCCCTCACCCACAGAAAGATGACCTGAGTGGGGGTAATACCCAATCTCAACGCAGCAGCTGTGATAGGAATATCAACTGGACCGCCTGGGTAGGTAGTTATCGGTCTGTATGCATCCTTGTTAGCGCAACCAAAGGGAAGGAGTGGGGACTACGCACGCAAGACTACTATACGCTTCAACCACAATCCCATTCTCCTGACAATAGTTGATAATAGGCTTCATCTCCGCATAGTTTTAAGGATTCAGAGAAATCTGGTTAACCGCAGGCTTGACTTTCGCTACCCGCATCGTCTGTTTGAGATGCTTGACCTCGTAATTTGATACTCCAATACTCCTCGTCAACCCCTCCTCCTTGAGCCTCTCCATCTCCTTCCAAGCCTCCTTGATATCCGGGACGAAAAAGTGATTATGTACAAGGAACAAATCCAGATACTCTACTCCCAATTTCTCCAGACTTGCGTAGAGGGATCATCAACCCGCATTTGGTAGTAAGGAACAAGTCTTTTCTGGCGAGCCCACTTTCTTTGATTGCGCGCCCGACGAATGGTTCGGTTTCGTAGAACGCTGCGGTGTCGAGATGGAGAAACCGGATTCGAGGACGAGTTGGACGTAGGTGGTGACGTCGTGCCATTTCCATTTAGAGCCGGTCCCGAAGGCGATGGTGGGGATCTACAGAACAGGGTTGGATGGGTCAGAGGCGAGGAGGAGGAGGAGACGTACGTTGTGGCCGTCGTTGAGTGGAAGAGACATTGCGCAGTTGCTATTTTTGGTAATGTCTAGGGTCAGCCATGTACCCGGTCGACGACTGCCCGTAGTGGCATAGTTTGCGCAATTTTCTCTCTAGGTATGTAGATAAGACAGATGAAATTGTGTTGCCAGCCTGAGATAAAGAATACAGATGCGAAAAAGGTAGGAGCAGAATAATATTACAGAGAACTTAGATCCTTCGCGCTACGTATCATCTGTTCTGCTCCGTAGGAACGCGGTTTAATGCTACATTTGAAGGGCAGTGGATTGCTGTAGAAAAGTCTGTTGTCAATTTCCGTCCATCAGTTAATCAGTAGGCTTCATCCTTACCACATAAAATCTAAAGTGTACTCCACATTGGGTTCAATCTCATTCCCGTCCTCGTCTACAACTTGTGTTACATCAAAGCATGCTAGGATGCACGCTATCGCCATCCACATAGCTGAAATCGCTAAATCTGTACCAGCGCAAAGTCTACGGCCAAATCCAAATGCTGGTTTCGGAAAGGGGACATTTGGGTCAAGAGAGCCGTCTTCAAGTTCTTGTAGAAAGCGTCCTGGGTTAAATATATGTGGATTTGGTCTAGTGTTGCACCGGCTCGACTCCGGCTCACTCTGGCTCGGCTATTAACGGCTTGACTATGTCATAACCACGGCTTGGCTTTTGAGCCGTAAACAGCTCATGACTCCGGCTTGAGCTCAATGGAGCCGATAATTGTTCACTTCAATAGACTAATACAGTTGCAATACAGCTGGTGTCATAATTTCTTACAAGTCGATTGAACGACGATTCATATTTGATTGTATTCATTTTGCAATCCTAGACCTTGGCTATTCACGTCATTTCAGGGTCTTTTATACACTTTTATATGAGAGACCCTATCCCTAGCCACAAGTGAGCCCGAGCCAAGTGACACAGAGCTGGCTCATTGTTTGTTTGACTCAGCTTGGCTAAATTCCCGATACTTTTAAGTAGAGGGTCTGTAGGGACCCCCCTCCAATCATACGAAAGGTCATGTGCAGTTATGTTTTTTTGCACTTTGCCTGCCTATTTGCACTGCATCTCTTCCGCTGTTTCATCCTTACTCTGTTCCCTCTGTGACTGTCTTAACTTCTCTACCATGATCCTCATCAACGGTCAGAGCGTTTCTGCAGTCTTTGATCCCAGCCTTCCAACCAGTGTTATCTCTCCCGTACTCATCTCTACACTGTCTTTGTGTCCAGTTGACAGTCACAATGTTGTCATTGGAGTTAACCTGCAATTCGGACCTTACATCTCCAAACAGACGGTTCTCTTAACTGGTGATATACAACCCGGAGTAACTGTAGTCCTGGGTCGCGACTGAGGGAGTTTCTGACTGGCATGTACAATGTGTGATGTGAGACTTGAGAAGCCTGCGTATCAGGAATGGCGTCCCTGAAGGCGGTGTGCTAGCTGAATAGCAGCTTGACTCCTGGCTTAGCCGGAGTTGAGTTGAGCCACATGCAACACTAAATTTGGTCTGTGATAAGCCCGAGGTACGAGGGCTTATTTTAGGATAAGCTAGCAGAGCGTTGTGACTGTCACTTTGACACGAATCGTAACGGCACGTTACTCATTGCGTCTTCTCCTCGACAGTCCACAACGCTCCCTACAAGTCTGTAGAAGTTTTTTTGAGCACTTTTCTCCCTTCCAAATATATTCCTTTCCACATCCTTCTTTACACCCAAATATATTTCGGTGTATAGCAGACAGAATTTGCTTCTTCTGCTATGTTTTTCGCAGAAAGGATTTGTTCCCCTGCTCAACTCTCCATCCCGCCAACCATCAACCATCATGTCGACTACATCCGGTCCTCACGCTATCCCGTGTAATACCTCACTTAGGGCCTCTGGTTTCCCTGAAGAACAACGGAAAACGCACAAACCGGCTGCCATCGCTGCAGTAGCAAAGCTTACCACGGAACAACGCCTAAAGCTCAACAAACGTATTGATGACAAGAATCAAGAGATCAGGATGAAACAGGTCTTGATAGAGGCAGGGGCTGCATTAGAGGAAGGAGAAGTGCTGTCAGACACAGCGTCACTCTGGTCCGTCGACGAAGGAGATCTGGTTACCATCAAGGATAACCCGGAGCTATTTGATCGGGTCAAGAACAACATGCCTGATCGTTGGTTTACCTGGGTAGTGAAGACGAGGGCAGCAGAAAAGAAGGGAAGATGGAAAATGCACCGAGCAGGGACCTGACGGTGGCAAAAGACGTCGAGGAGGTTCCCAGAGAGATGGATGCTTTTACGGACATCAAGTTTCCGAAGGAATTATTCATCGCCGCGAATTTTGACCCCATTCCTCTTGGTATCTTCAAGAAGAAGAATCTACGCGTCCTACACTCCATAGCAGTCAGCATTCCTTTCAAACAGATGTACCTCAACGTAGATGACAACAACAAGTCTAAACCCGAAAAGCTCAAGATCTGGGATATGGTGGCTATAGCTAAGGCCCTTAGTATCAAGGACTCTGACTTTGAGGGATGTGACTCTTATGTCGAATTCCTTGATGCCATCGAGAACTTTATCAGGTTTGTAGTGGAGTGGGACGCTGATAAGGCCAACGGGAAACATTCCAAATTCATTTACTACCACTCTGCCTTTTTCAAAAACCCCGACTACGCTGAGTTGTATACCTACTGGAAGCCAATCGAGAAGAGATTACGCGAGGAACGGCATACACAGGGTTTCAAATTTGACGCGACCACCTACACAAACGAGATGCAAAAGTGCTGTATGGATTTCCATATGGATTCTAGATTCGGGACTTCGTCAACATCTGGACGTGGCGCTTCAAGTTCTCGTTCTGGCTGCCCATATGGGGCGGATAGAAATAGTGGCAGTTCCTCTACTGAAGGGCGTTTCCAGCCCTTTCCCAAGAGCGACAGGAAGGGCCCCACTTCTTGCCTCGCGTGTGCAGAAGAGGGGCACAAACTTGCCACCCACCCTCGTGATAGACCATCACTATGGGGCAAGCTTGTTGGGCAGGAGATCCAGAACCCGAAAACCTCAAAATTTGTTTGCATCTGTTGGAACTTGTGGGGCAATCGAGGAGGTAGAGGCAAATACCAGCAACCTTGCAAGAGCTGCGATAAGGAACATGTCTGTCCCTTCTGTGGAAAATTGGACCACCACGCTTTCTCCTGGACTTGTCGTTCCAGGCCCAGCTCTTCTAGGAACTGAACCACCTTCCACTACAGCCTTTGACATGACCGAAAGCACATCGCCGACAGAGATCGCAGATATTTTCCTTTCTGCTTCATCCATCCCTAGACCTCTCCCTTATGCAAACCTTTATTCCTTCATACTTTCCCGACCTTGCTCACCTTCCGCTGACCCTATCCACGTCACTATATATGAAAAAATAGTCACTCTTTACGACGCCAATGCATTTGAGACAGAACTTAACTGTTTCTCTCTCAACGGTGACTTTCCCTTCCTTACTCGTAATTTACGAGAGGGTTTCCCCATTGGTCGACTTTCACCTATCCTAGAGACAGTCATCATGCGTAATGACTCTTCTTGTTTCAAGGGTGAAGGACCCAGGGTAGTCAGGGAATACATTCAGGGTGAGAAGGATGCCGGTCGTTTTGTGGGTCCCTACACACAAGAAGAAGCAGAGACCATTCTTCAGGGACCTTTTATTGCATCTCCTCTCATCATCACCTCTTCTCTCCAAGGACCTGACCTTATCAAGTACAGGGTTTGCCATAATCTTTCAAGAACGGTCCCTGAGCATGCCTCCATCAACTCCTTTATTGATAAAGGTGATTTCCCTACAAAGTTTGACACTGCTGCGACAGTGGCTGAATTGGTGAGTGTTTTCCCTCTCATTCTTCTTTTCATTTTTCCCTTTACCCCTTCCCTTCTCCCTTTCACATTTCATTCCTTTCTTCGCCGGGATGTTGAGTATCTCTCATGTCCTTGGTCTTATGCTGGACACGTCAAGTATTTTTCGCGTCTCCATGCTTTCGGGTGATGATAACTCTCTCTCTCATCACCTGGGTTCTTTCCCTTGAATGCTCTCATTTGGGAAGATTGGGATGCTGAGTACCTATCGCGTGCCCAGAGACGTCGAGTATTTATCGCATCTCCATGCATTTGGGTGATGATGACTCTCTCTCTCATCACCCACGTTTTTTTTTCCCTTGAACACTCTCGTTCAGGAATAGTGGGACGCTGAGTATTTATCGCATGCCCAGAGACGTCGAATACCTATCGCGTCTCCATGCCTTTGGGTGATGATGATTTTCTTTCTCATCACCTATGATTTCCCTTGAACGCTCCTGTTCAGGAATATTGGGATGCCGAGTATCTATCACGTGCCCAGAGACGAGATTTTGAAGTCCTTTCTGCTTGTTCCTCTCCTCTCTTCACGATTATGTCGTAATTTGCAGTCTTATGTTTCTCGTTGGTACAGATTGCTTCTGCTCTGGAAGGTACCCAGGCATGCACTCTTGACATCAAGAAATTCCACCGCACTGTCCCTGCCCTTCCCCATCACAAGCCGTATCTGGTGGTCCAGGACCTTCAAGGTGCCTTCTGGATAGACCACTGCGTCCCTTTTGGTTGCACCTCTGCCAGCAGTAATACAGGCATGATCGCCAATGCTATCCTTGCAATTTGGGCGGCAAAAGGTATTACACCTGTCAAGCGTTGTGAGGACGACTTCAAACCTCTTCGCATGCCAACGGGTACCATACTGGGGGTCAAAGGTTCCAAGCATTTCACGTATGCTTATGATAAGGCTAGTATGCTCTCCTCCATTGAGCACTTGGGTACACCTTGGCACTCGGCTGAAGACAAAGGAGATGCCGAGTTCGTTTTTGAAACGACCTTTATTGGTTTCCTTTGGAACCTTCCTCGCAAACTTGTTTCTCTACCTGAGAACAAGTGTCTCAAATACATCTTCCGTGTATGTCAGTTCCTAGACGCCTTTAAAAGTCAGCTCTGCGATCTCAAACCGGTGGAAAAGGTACATGGCACATTATGCCACTGTGCTTTTGTGTATGTTGATGGCCGTTCTCGTCTCCCATCCCTCTCCAATTTCACAGCTACCTTCAAAGCTGACTACTTCATCCGTCGCACTCCTCCTCGTAGACTCATTAAGGATTTGGAGTGGTGGGTAGAGGTGCTCTCTCAGCCCTCCTTACCTCGTCTTTTGCTCCCGAAGACAACTCCCAAAGATCTGCATTTATATGTAGACGCTTCAACTTCCTGGGTATAGGGATTGTCATCAGCAAGCAATGGGCTCGCTTTCACCTCTGTGGCGATTGGAAAGCCCGTTGTCCTGGTCGGGACATCTGCTACCTGGAGACCGTTGCTGTGGAATTGCTGGTGTATTTCCTAGAACGTTTTGACTACCGAGATGTGAACCTCCTTATACACTCTGAAGAAGGAGATTGAGGTCCAAGCGAGGACCAAGGGAAACTGGTCGTGTCTCGGAAATGGGAGTGGGAGTGAAAGAAGGAATGCGACGGCATGAGAATAATGCGTCAGATAGGGGGTTCGAGAAGGCTCAAAGACGTGAAAAGGCTCAAAGAATAAGAAAGGCTCAAAGAATAGGGGATCAAAAGGCTCAAAAGGCTCGGCTCAGGCTCAGTGGGGCTCAAAAGTGCGCAGAAGGAAAGATACAGATTTCTAGTACTAGTGTCTACTTATACTAATTTACTGCAAGGAACGCAATATAGCTATAAAAGTGTAAGTATCTACAAAGAGAAGCGAGTGACGATGTTGAGAAACAGATTGACAGTAAGTAATAGGGATAGGGGAATAGAATCAATGAGAAGCTGTCGGGGAAAGTAAGTCCGAGATAATTATAGAAATAGCCTGTTGCAAGTGCAAAGTCAGATTCACTTTTTGCCAATTGTCCCTTCTCTCTCCCAGTCGGTAAACCATCAGATGTAGAATACGACGCAGTAGGGGACTCCCAAGACCCTCAGTGCTTGCTCAAGGCACTGTGTGAAGGATGGGACGGACCAGGAGGGATCGGAGGTGACATCAGCTAGAAGTTAACCGGTTTGAGAAAGAAGAATCTTTAGTAAGTACGACGGTGAATGCGAATTGAAGGTAAGAAAGTATGGTAGACATGAAAGTGAAATAAAGTATTGATCCGACGGGAGGGACGTGCGTCCCTACCACAGTGGGTTCAAGAAATTAGAGTCTTTCCACAGACTCTCAAAGGAAGGAGGAGGTTGAAAATAAACATTTTAAAGGAGATCAATTAATGGGAAATTCAGGGAATGGGCAAACAGAAAAGTATGGGAAAAGCTCCTGGAACATATGGAAGAATGAATGGAATTGTAAACGGAATTGTGGGGAGTGAACAAATAGAATAGAGCGGAAAAAGTTCCCAAAACATGTAGAAGAAAGAGTGAAAGTAGAAGGAACGAAGGTGCAAATAAAAGAGATTGAGTGCACGGACACTGAGATCATACATCCATTTCATTCTATCCCAAAGATCATCACAATTTCCATGCCAATAACCTAGCCACCAAAACCATACAGTCTTCGGAAGCATCTCCTGCTCTTTGTTGAATTTGTGGCTCAAGTTCGAGATCTTGTTGTGGGATGGGGCGTGATTGTTGTTGCGTCGATCGGTTGTAGGGGAATAAGTATCTGCGTGGCAATCGTCAGCTCGGTCATTGAAAACTTCAGAGCCTAGGAGCTCATGAGGCGTAGAAATTTCGGGGTGATTGCGAGGATAAGCAAAAATAAATAAACAGGCGATATTGGAAAGAATATGGACAGCATCAAGAAATTCATTAAAGTAAGTAAGGAAGTGGATCAAATAGGGACTCAAAGCCGGTGAACGAGAAGTGGAAAGTAATTGGTTAATCATATCAGCATCAAGAACAGTGTTCAGAGTGGGATGCGAGGATGAGAGAAAATGATCAAGAATCGAAAAAATATTAGAAGCGTACAGATCCCCTTCAGGGTCATTTGCGATGAGTGGTATTTCAAGTGATAGGGCTACATCTGCAGTCTTCACTGTAAAATGAATTGTGGCGTCTCGTGAGTGAATCTGCGTTGGTGAGGACAATGTTGTCAATAAAGCGTAAATAGAAATAAAAGAGAATGTAATTAAAAGAATTATAGTCAGCAGGACCAAAGCAGCAAGTCGTTGTGAATTTGAATGTGAATATGAGGGATTGGGTAAATAAGAAGAACATGCTTGAGGGTACTTAGCGGTCTTTTCAGTAGAGGATCTTCCTGAATCTGGAGTTGTGCAGGACGAGTGGAAGTCCGTAGTAGTCGCGCTCGGCTCGCCACTCAAAAATCCTCCAAGTGAGGAGTCGGAGTCGGAGAAGTGGCGTTGATCAGATCCGTATTTTTGTCAGGGAGAGCATCGAGTGATTTGATGGCAAAGGTATTTGAAGAAAGAATGTCTTGACCATTGTAAACGAGGCCGATGCCATACGACAAACGAGGAGTCTGTTGTTGTACTTGAAGAGATCTAAGATATTGTCCAACACCTCCCTCGAAACCTGAAGGTACATGTGGTAAGTCATTGCCATTTGGAAGAACATACCTGTTTGAGTTTGTATCGAGAGTGATCAGTCCGTCTCGGATTAGAGGTGCTGTAAGGTGGCAATATCTAGGATGTAATATGTGTGTGCCAGTCTCACCACACATGAAGCAGTGCCTTGAATCAGTATTTGAGTCGTATTGAGGATTACGCACCTGATTATCTGATGATGACATCATATTGATGAAGGAAGTGAGGTTGAGTTTCATTTCCCGAAATTGTTGCTCCAAATCGTCGACTTGAGAAGACCCTTCACGGATCGGAACGGCTTGACATTGTGATTGAATGCCTGTACGAGATGCGAGAACAGAGGGTTTTGAATGGCTTGGAGGAATACGGTTACCATCAAGATCAAGACGGACTTGGTTCTTGTATGATTGACTGGACGAGGCCCAGGGGGTAGTGTAGAGATTTTTAGGACCAAATCTAGTCTTTAGAAGACTCACCGAATCATTTACCGTAGGAGCAGTTTCAGGCATCCGTTGGCTTTCTGGTAAGGCTTCTATGAACCACTCTTTGACAACTTTGGGTAAACCTGCAATAAAATAGTAGTTGCGTTGCTGTTTCCCAATAACTCCATCAACCACTAGACCATTAGCAAACTTTTGGAAGGCAATTCGGTACTTATCTATGTCTTTAGACGATTCGATGGCACCTTGTTCGTTGTGATGCCTACAAAAGTCCAAAAGATCTTGATGAGTAACATTTGGTTTTGTGTCGTATTCCGAATAGATAGAAAGGAGAGTCTCCTTGGCTGAGGCCCAGTTATACTCATCATTTCCTTTTACAAAAGGATCCTCATAACGAATAGCATCTCGGACTTCGACAGTAGAGTACCATAGAACGTAAGGGATGATGTCGTTTAGATCAAGAATACCTGCGTTACGGGCGAGTTGTTCAAGAAAGTCAACAAAGGTGGATACCTCCATTCCGTCAAATGACGGAGCGTCAGCACTACCCGGCAGCGGCATAGGCATAAGCACGTAAGAATAGCTCGAGGACATCCCAGAAGTAGGATCGATGGAAGTACCGGAACTGGAGTCAACCACCGTAGCTCTAGGACCAGTATGGGTCATGCGAGGGGGAATGAAAGTCGAAGTTGAAGTATTAGCGCTAGACGTATTCGCATTGGCGTCAACGTTGTTGCCAAGATTATAATTGGATTGTTCGGATCCCATGTAGACGGCACGGAAGAAGAGTGGAGATTAGAAGCACAGAGAAGCATCGAGAAGACTTTTTGATGGATGACAAGAGTGTTGAGGAAGCACCAAGACTACGGAAAACCAACCCCCCTGCGGTGGTCACCACTGAAGAAGGAGATTGAGGTCCAAGCGAGGACCAAGGGAAACTGGTTGTGTCTCGGAAATGGGAGTGGGAGTGAAAGAAGGAATGCGACGGCATGAGAATAACGCGTCAGATAGGGGGTTCGAGAAGGCTCAAAGACGTGAAAAGGCTCAAAGAATAAGAAAGGCTCAAAGAATAGGGGATCAAAAGGCTCAAAAGGCTCGGCTCAGGCTCAGTGGGGCTCAAAAGTGCGCAGAAGGAAAGATACAGATTTCTAGTACTAGTGTCTACTTATACTAATTTACTGCAAGGAACGCAATATAGCTATAAAAGTGTAAGTATCTACAAAGAGAAGCGAGTGACGATGTTGAGAAACAGATTGACAGTAAGTAATAGGGATAGGGGAATAGAATCAATGAGAAGCTGTCGGGGAAAGTAAGTCCGAGATAATTATAGAAATAGCCCGTTGCAAGTGCAAAGCCGGATTCACTTTTTGCCAATTGTCCCTTCTCTCTCCCAGTCAGTAAACCATCAGACGTAGAATACGACGCAGTAGGGGACTCCCAAGACCCTCAGTGCTTGCTCAAGGCACTGTGCAAAGGATGGGACAGACCGGGAGGGATCGGAGGTGACATCAGCTAGAAGTTAACCAGTTTGAGAAAGAAGAATCTTTAGTAAGTACGACGGTGAATGCAAATTGAAGGTAAGAAAGTATGGTAGACATGAAAGTGAAATAAAGTATTGATCCGACAGGAGGGACGTGCGTCCCTACCACAACTCGGACAATCAGGGCACTATAGGTGCACTGGGCAAAGGACACAGCCCCAATCCATGGATTAATTTCTCTGTTCGTCGCATTTACGAGGTTCTGAACCCACTCCATATCACGCTTCTGCTGATAACCCTGCTGACCCTATCTCGCGCAGAGAATTGGGTGACCTACTGTTTCGGGACAAACTCCTCCTGTCCTTTGAATTACCGGAGGAACTGAAAGCTATTTTACATTATGCCTGAGTCAGTTGCCTTTAGTCTTACTTGGGTTCACATCTGATTCCTTTCTAGCAACCCTTTCCATATCTGGTCAATGGCTGCTAGCATTGCCCAGAGGGATGATGTTCCACGCCCATCGTCACCTCGAAAACCTTTACCGTTTTGTATGCATCGTCCTAATATGGATTCTTCATTGTCGTCATCTTCACCACCTCGTAATGGACTGGCATTGTATGTTTACCGTCTATTATACCTCTCTTTCCCTTCTTAATCACCATGCAGTAATCCTTTCCGTTTCTCGAGTCTGTCCTCTCTTTCCTCAGTTAATACACCTACCATATCTCCACCCTCTAATGGACGTGTTCGTAACCCCTTTTGGACCTTCAGACCCCCTTCACCTTCTTCAGATCATTCTCTTGGTATCCTGCATGTTCCTTGTACTTCTTCAATTTCAGACACACACCCTAGTAAAATTCCACGGGTGTCTTCTTCGTCCTGTATTTCATCTTCTCGTTCGAACTCGCCTGTCTCCTCTGTATCCTCTGCAAAGCCTACTTCTGTGGTATCCCATGTATTGCCACCTCTCCCTGCACAAATAGATTCCCCTGATTCCTCTTATCCATCTGGCTCTACCCAACATTCTCCTGTGGACCCTAGTCACTTGAGTTCTCGACACCCTCATAAGGATAACGAAATTACACCTTCTGACTTACGTCCTACTGTTTTCGCAAAGCACCAGATCAAAGACTGGGAGACACCTTGGTCTTTGAGGAACAAGGAATACTATCAGTCCAAATTCCCAGCAGAATTTAGCAAATTCAACGATAAGGTTATTCGTGATGCAACAGTTGAGGTCACGAAAGAGACTTATGGGGCAGGCCTGACTCGCTTCACGCAATTCTGCGATAAATACAATATCAACGAGGAGGATCGCATGCCAGCAGACAAGTACCTGGTGTCTGCATTCATTGGATCTCATTTGGGTACTATTTCAGGTAAAACTGCCTCCAACTGGCTCTCAGGTTTGAAGGCCTGGCATGATGTGAAGCTGGCCCCATGGTGCAGTAACGAGCACTTGATACAACAGGCTCGGATAGCTGCCACTAAAGACAGTGTTCATCTCAAACGCGAACCCAGGTACCCCATCACTATCAGACATTTGATTGCCTTGCGGAAAGCACTGGACTTATCAATTCCCTTCCATGCTGCCATATGGGCAGCTGCTCTTACCACCTTCTGGGCTTGCCGACGTCTTGGAGAGACTACTGTCCCTTCCGAATCAAAATTCGATCCCAAATTCCACATTACACTCTGTACTATTTTTCGCTGGCACCAGCTGGACAATGGTGCCAAAGCTGTGTCTTTCCATATCCCCTGGACTAATACCACTCATGGTAATGGGGCTGACATCACAGTTTCCGGTCTCCTCAATGATCCAGATGGTATCTGTGGTCTGGCCGCTCTATCCAATCATCTCCAGATTAACAAAGATGTACCTGATAACTTCTCGTTATTTGCTTATATTGGAGATGACGGAAAGCCACATCACATGGTTAAGAGCAAGTTTTTGGATTTTTGCTTCAACATTTGGAAAAACCCGGGTATTAACAATGTTCGGGGTCATAGTTTCAGGATTGGAAGTGCAGTTCACCTTCTCTCATTGGGTGTCGCTCCAGAATATGTCACAGCTCTAGGCGGATGGACTTCTCTCGCATTTCTACTTTACTGGTGCCAACTTATTGATATCGTTCCGGCTGCTATTCATAAGGCTTTGGACTTGGACAAGGTCAAACGGACTGTAGAGGAATTCCGTAAAAAGAATTCCATTTCGAATGCATTGTTAGGTGCAGCTGCTTCTGGGTTTAATTGTACAACTGATGATTTTCTACCGGATTCGTCTTAATATGTATTGGTACGGATCTATATTTATAAAGAATGTTCATTTTCTACCTCGCTCTGCTCTGTTTGGGGGTTCCAGTTACCTCGTCACCTCAGCACCTGTCAGTTGGAGCCTTGCTCGGTTTGGGTGTTCCAGGTGTTGAGATTCCCTCGTTCACTGGTTCCCTAGAAGTCCAGGTCTCGGCTCCGAAAGTTTTGGCATCTTATAGCCGTGGGTTCTCTTTCCTTTTTCGTACGCGTTTATGAACGTGTTGCGTTTGCCAATCACATGACCCGCCGGCTTTGCCGATAGCCTTTCAGGCCGAGCCCTCAGACAAAACTCAGAGACTAGCATTAAGCACGGTCTCTGTTTTATCTTCTTCTTCTTTCTAGAATATATACTCTATAGCCATTAGAGTATTTATTCTCTTTTCTGTGACAAGACCTCACATAGCGGTAGACTAGCTTATTCTGTATACAGCTCGTCAGCTCATGGCACATGTCTGGAATAGTGTTGCCGGAAGCCAAGGTCAAGTTGACCTGAAGTTCCCGAACGGACCGCGCTTGAGGTGCCTTGAGGCGGCTCTTCCTTAAGGCTTCTCAAGGTGCCAACCGGAAAAAGTAATAGGCTCTGTCACGCTATTAGACACAGGTAGCCAGGTAGATAGTGTACTCTTTTCTACATTACATTGAAACCTCCATGGCTGACTCTGCGACCGAGATCGAGACCAGTCCCATTTGGCCAAGATGGTGCCGAATATGTCGCACCACCGTTGACCGCTCTCATTGTACTCAACACCCAGGTATCATTGATGCCCTCGCCGATCCAAGCTCTGATTCGGAAGTTGATTATGGCAATACTCCCACCAAAAAAAAGATCGCAGGGGTCTGGAAGTTAGCTGGATGGACATTTGGATGGGTTGGAGTTTGGGGATAAGTGTAGTTTTGAGGATTGGAAGGCAGTTGGGACGACATGGGGACCAGAGGACTGTCAAGGACGGGCCAAAGGGACATCTGCAAGCCTCTTAAAGGCGAGGGATAACGATGAAGAGAATTGATTTTGTATATGACATAGATACAGGCTAAAGGTATAGCAAGCGGATAAAGGAAAAAGTGGGAGGGATAAGAGACGAACGGGTTGAGCACAACGCTCACATTGTCGAGGACGACGTAGGGAGACGACACGCTGGCTGACAGTCACTCGTCACTGACATGGACAGGTGATGAAGTGACGAGTGACTGTCTGGAATGGGAATCAGTCCCATCAAGGCCTTGGTTAGTGCCGATCGTCGGCATCCAAATCGGGACCTTAAGGCGCTCCAAGGTGCAAGCTACCTTGGCTTCCGGCAACACTAGTCTGGAAGTGTCATATGTCCGGATTTGGACATATGCCAGGACATATGCCACAGCCAATCAGACGCCTGCCCCCTATCTTATGTAATCTTTTACGCGGACATTGTGAAAATGCTTTCGCACCGCGCATTCAACACTTTTGCGTGTTCTTTCTTTTTACTACATGCATCTCACAATCACTGCAAGTACATACAAAGTAGTGACACTCTTAATATCTTTTATCTCTCTGTAGAGTATAAAAATGACAGATAAATCAAATTGTACAGATAATTCTTGAAAAAATCTAATGCCTGATAAGTACTGAAGTGAATAGATACACAGAACGTCAAGAAGGCTTGAACATATTTCAGCAATGTTATGGTGGGATACATAGACTCTCAATGTCCTGTGCAAAGTGCAGAAGAAGAAAAAGCTGTACAGATATTTCTTCAGAAAATCTCTTTCCTGGTAGTAAATACTGGCATTTACTTTAATTCTGCAGCCTCGAGCATACTTCTTCTCCAGCCTCATTTAGTGACATTATAGAAATTTTCATTGGGATTGCTGGAATCTTACTTTTTGGTGTCCTGCGCGAAGCGCAGAAGAAAAATAGAATTTTAGTAAGAAATAAGTCAGTAAAACACATGTATAGAGGTAGTGTAATAATGATTTGATTCCAACAGATTGGCTAAGGCTAGCAGAGAAAGATGAAGCCAGACAGAGGAGAAAAATGAAAAGAATACGACCAGGGTTTGAACTTGGGGGCTCGCGGTGGAAAAAATGACCATATAACCACTTCGCCAAACAGCGATAATTAGAATGCACTTATGACTGCACATATACCACTTGATTAATCTTGATTGACGTCCAGACATAGGACATGAGCCGGTTTATCCAGGTGTGGGGGGACCACTATAAGTCCTTTATATACAAGCGATGGATGGGTGCATCATCCGCTTATATATCTCCGAGATATTGGTCATATGAGGTGTTGAACGGATAGGCCAGAATCCGCATATCCGTTCAACGGACATATGAATTATTGGGACCTATATCAGGAAGCCGGACTTATTGTCTTTTCGGACCCATGTCCGTAACCATGTCCGGAGCCTTGATATGAGGTCTTTTTGTACTTCTTTCAATAGCTTTGATACGCAATATTTCTGCACACCAACCAAATGTACTAAAATGCCTCCTTATATAGCAACTTTCTGTTCAGATATCTATCTTACAGATACATCATCTTTTTGTACTTAAATCCAGGTTCCAAATATATCTTATTTTCGTGCACATACTATCCGTTCACATATCCGTCGAGCGGAAATTTCGATATCTCATAAAAGCCTGATAGTCCACGCATGGCCGGACAACAGCTTCTTTCCTTTCCACAATGTACGTCGTGATGCCTTATCCCAGTAGTCTTGTCTGACCCTTGCCTTTATAGCCTCGATAACTCTATCTCATGCGTCTCTTGAATACGAAAACCTTCAAACTCGCGGAATTTTATGCCGATATCCCCCCGTATGCGATTCTCTCTCATACCTGGGAGAAGGAGGAGGTCACTTTCCAGGACATCCAGAATCTCGAAACTGCAAGACTTAAAGCTGGTTACGCCAAAGTTTGGAATGCCTGCGCGCGTGCTCGCAGGTACGACTTTGACTGGATTTGGATTGACTCGTGCTGCATCAACAAGGAAAGCAGTGCTGAGCTTTCAGAGGCAATCAACTCCATGTACCAGTACTACGAGGACGCCGCGGTCTGCTACGTCTACCTAGGTGATGTTTCCGCCAAATATCATCCTCGGAATCCCAAGTCTAGCTTCAAGGACAGTAGATGGTTCAAAAGGGGATGGACGTTGCAGGAGCTGCTTGCACCCTGTTATGTCGTATTCTTGGACAAAGATTGGGCTCGGATTGGGACCAGGTGGACCTTGCGCGATGTGGTCTCTGCAATCACATCCATTCCGGTGGAGGTCTTCGAAGGTGATTGGGATATCGACGCATACAGTGTTGCTCAGAGGATGTCATGGGCGGCGTTACGGGAGACGACGAGGGCAGAAGACCAAGCCTATAGCTTGATGGGGATATTTGGGGTCAGTATGCCGCCAATCTACGGGGAAGGTGGTGCAAAGGCGTTTATGCGACTCCAGCAGGAAATCATCAAAATATCTGATGACCGGAGCATCTTTGCCTGGGTCGCTGCATCTTCTGAGCACGACGAACACAGGGGATTGTTGGCCAGGTCACCTTACGAATTCAGGATGTCCGGTGAAGTGGAGGCTAGCGACTCAGATTGCATTGGAGACCGATCGTCGTATTCGTTTGGCAACAATGGTCTCCGCATCCATCTCCCTCTCGAAACCACTGATGACTCCAGTTGCGATGACACTGACGACTCCAGTTGCGATGACACTGACGACTCCAGTTGCGATGACGATGTCGTTCTTGCGTCCCTACTCTGTCAGTCCGAGAGAGACGGTAGCTTCTTATCATTCTATCTCCGAAAGACAAGTCAGCACCAATACGTCCGGTGTCATCCAGATCAATTGGTCTTCAGACCTACCCTCCAGCCCGCACTCGAGAATATTCAGGAGCTTACAGTCAGGGAAGTTCCTGTCACCCGGAGGCCACGATCCTACCTGAGCGTTAATTCGTCCGATACAAGACTAACGATGTATCATGTTGACCTCCTTCCCTCCGCTCAACACTTCATTTGCACCAACCCCCAATCATCGGGTGTCATTCATTCCCCCAATCTAAGCAGAGTTTCCGTTCAACCTCTAAGGTCAGCTATTAGCTACGGATTGACCTATAAAACCCAAGTCACCGAAGAGCCCTTCACCATTCATCTTTGGCACTTCGATTTTCCTTACTATGAGCTGCAACTTGGTGGCCAACCATTCAAGGATCTTCCCTCGATTTCCAAACTTTTGCTAGATGATGGAACAGTTGCGTGCTCGAACAGTGGTGCTATATCTGTTCACTCCGAGGTGACATCGTCGGATCGGTTAGACCGATGTCTCGAAATTGATTTTATAGACCAAGACAGTCTCGAAATTGATTTTTGGACACAGACCTTACGACCTCCACGTTCAGGCTTTACCGTACCATCCAGGGTGTATCATGGTCTTCTTCGGAATATTTCGCTGGTCGGAGTCTATCCCTCCGGTTTCTATACAAAGACGTTCCAAGATCTGGCATATATTCCTATGCCGCCTACAGATGATCCCTTCTGCATTCTTACATACGGCATACCTGGTGGTACATTCTCCTTTCATGTTGCCATTGGTCTCTTAGGCCCCTCGTGTGAGACATTTTGGACAAAGGTCATGGGTGATAAGGAATCTGCGGAACAATTGTACCAATCCTATCTCAATCGGTCAAGGGCCGATAAACTCGTATCGCTGAGGCAAACATCTACTTGGTCTTATTTCCTTTTCCAAGATAGTCTGACTGCTTCGGTCCAAGAGAGGTCCAGTCTACAGCTTGGAACACATTTGCTTCGTCTAGAGTGGGTATCCGATTTTCGTCCTAGGCTTGCAGGAGAAAAGAAGGAAACAGTGAATTGATGCCATTTTCTACGACAGTTGGCTGCGACGAGATAGAGTAGAAAGGTGAACATACTATGCATAGACAATGATACAGAATTCCTACTAGTACATCAGTAGTACACACAACGAAAACACAAGATTTCACGTCTGCAACTTCGACGGATCTGTCTCTTCCTTCTGCTCGGTATCCTGTCCCTTTTTCATTCTTCCTTTTTATTCTTGACGTCCTTGTCTTCGGCCTGTCTGTCTCAAGGTTCAACATAGGAAAGCGCTCCTGCATTGAGTCGACGCTCGTCCACAACTCGTCCCCCAGGCCTGTCAGACTAGTACTATTCAGTGTCTCTGCGCCGCAGCCCACCTCGTTTTAAGCACTTCAAGGTCGTAGACGGTCTATATAGTTAACAACAGCTCGTACTTACTTACATGTCATTACGTGTAGTAGGAAAAGTACGAAACAATACATTATTCTAATACATATGCATTACTGTAAACCTCCTCACATCCTCACCTTCTCACCTTCTCAAGACTCACATCAGCTCTCCTCTCCTCATATCCTCTGATAATTGATTCCTCGCCTCCCCCCACCGGCCCCAACCCGGTCCACCCAAAGCTTAACAAAGTAACCCCCCCAACACGAGTACGATTCCGAGTATAAAGGTTACGAGGCCGAAGAATGAGGCTGAGTTCTTTACACTACGTTTCCGCGTGTGGCTATGTTGAGTTGGTGCCCCGGTTTTTTCCGTGCTTCCTTCCAATTTCTTCCGTCTATTTAGGGGTCTTATTGCGCGCTTACCGGTTAAGATCCGGCAGGTGCCTGCGCCTTGCGTTGGTTCACATGTCCTCTCAAAGCGGAATGATAGAAGCCGATACCGAACAGTTGACAGTGCTCATTTAGCGCTCGCCACTCACTTCCCTTTGGGCCTCGTCATTGCCACACGCAGTGGTGCCCCACATCTCCTTCATCATATCTTGGTCTACTATCCAATCATCTAATATCTACTTACAGAAGTCTTCGAGGAACTCAGCATCTTCAGGCGTGTCCTCGCTGTAATTAGAAGCTTTATGGAAGCCCTCGCCACTGTTGGATTGACAATCGATACTATTATGCTAATCGTTGCAGCTGCTAATGAGGCAGAGCAGTAAGTGGCATCTCGATGCACATTTTGATTTTGTCACAGGCTCTTGGAATCAAGGATTTAAGGTTATGCATGAATCTGATTTTTTTTAATTTCTTTTTTTTTTCGTTCGGGTTTTCGGTACTAGGAAACCCAAACTCATCGACGCCATCCATCAATGCCAAGTTTGGCGACTTGCTGTCAACTATGTTCTTGTCCAAGCAGAAAACCTGCAAGCCAATTTTGCTACTCTCCAAAATTTCGCTCTGACTGCGAATCTCCATACGTCGACAGTTCTGGCAAATGATCCGGCGTTCCAAGAGGTACGTAAAGCTTAAATTTCTTCTCTTCCTTGCGTCCTATCCAGTGTTGCCGAGGTCCGGGCCATGACCCTGTTGGCCCTGAACCGACCCCGGACCGACCCCGAGGTCCAGGTCCAGTGGCTATGCAGGACCTGACCCGGACCTAGAGGTCCGGGTCGAGGGCCAGAGGCTGCAGAGGAGGGCCGGACCCGACCGGACCCAGGACCTCAAGTGTCGGTATGACCAAGTTTAGGGACTTGAAATGGTATCGTCGACCTTCTTTTGAGCTTCTTCGTAGTACATATAGTGACCTGAGCTGCCACGTGGTCGCCACAGTTCGTTTTCTTTCGTTTTCTCACCCAAAATAACTGTACTCGGAATATGCCGAGGATGACCTCACAGCTGCAAAAATGCGCAGACGCATTGTGGCTCCGTTATCACAGTAAGTATTGTCAATTTACATAGATACTAGTAGTAAAATACATTATTTATGGACTGGAGCACTTTTTATGGCTTTACCTCCGAGAAAAAATTTTCAATGTGCAGACCAGGGCCGACCCTGGACCGACCCTCTTGAACCGGGTCCAGCAGGTCTAGGGTCAAGGTCCAACGAGAAGGTGGACCGACCCCGTAGGTCCGGGTCGAGGGCCAGAAAATTTTGGCCAGACCTGACCCGAACCGGACCTCAGCAACACTGGTCCTATCTATGCATGATACGTGCTACATGCTAAACAAAACGTTCCAGTTCTGTTACACAGGAAGCCTACGTCTCCGCTACAATCCTCGCAAAAGACGACGCTGTCATCGGTCTCGTTGATCTCGAAACAAAATTGGAAGCTGGTGATGGAAGTCACTACGCTGATGATGATTTATCCTTGGATGAAGTTGTCAAGGAGGCATCGACTATTGTGATTAAAGGCGTTATTCCTGATGGGACATATACTATTGTGAGCGCTCAAGGAGACCTCATGTGGGATTTGCTTGGGTTTGGTCAGACGCCTGGGACGAAGTTTAGTGGTGAGTATTGTTTGGTTTTGAGATTTGCAAGATCCCAAGATTATCACTCACCCGATTTTTCAGGCTACCATCCCAATGGTGGAAGCAACCAGAAGGTCTGTGTCTACTGTAGACATCTTTTGGTAAATTTGGCTCATGGTGATGTGTATTCGTTCCGCAGTGGACTCTCACCGCAACTGGGGATGCAGTCTACACAATCCAGAGCAACGTCTCCTCCAACCCTGTGACTTACGTCTCTCATAAGCAAATTTCCGCATCTTCGGATTTGGTCATTCAAGCAGATACAAACGTAGACGAGTGGGTTATCGAGAGATTGGAACAGAATAAAATGGTTGGAGGGACTTGGTAGTAAGTCATTGTTTAGGCTCTAGTTTTCCGGCGTTCCTACGGCGGGTGTCACTGGTGCGAAACTTACTTCCTTGGTTTCTATCAGTATTCGAAATATTATCGCAAGTTCAGATGACGATAAGGGCATCGCTGGGAAATACCTTGATCTGAAAGATGGAGCTAGCGCCGACGAGACTCCAGTACGTTCCATTTCTTTCCCATTTTCCTGCTTTTCGATTGCAAGTAGCTAACTCGACTCGTACTCAAACCAGATTATTTTTAATAAGCTGGACATTTTTGCCACACTCAAACAGCAATGGCGTTTCAATCCTCTCATTGCAAACAGCACGTACAAGATTGTCAACGTGCAGACGGGTACAGTGTGGGACTTGTTTGACCTTGGTGATTTTGCAGGGAATCCGGTTCAGGGTAGGTAAACTGCGTCTCGGGGCCCTGAGGCTTTCCTTGCTGATACGGTATATCTACTATTTCGCCCACCAGGATTTCATGATAATGGGGGAGATAATCAGAAAGTGAGCGCGCTGTTATACACTGACACTGTCAGTGACAGCACTTGCAAATATTCATTTCTTTCTAGTGGATCATTATGCAAACCGGTCCTGCTGTTTACTCCATCAAAAGCAAAGTCAGACCAGCGACAATATATGCCTCTCATGTGCAGACAACTCCTAGTACCACCATTCCATCCTCGGTTCTCCATGCCAACACCGCTCAAGATACCTGGTTCATTGAACCTGGAACTGAAGCTGCACAGTATTAGTGAGTTTTGTGCAGGATTATTTGCTCTGATCCATACTCCAATAATCGTGAACTCCAGCATCAGGACGACTTTGAACTCTACCAATGACCCGAGCAGAGTTTCTGCTGACAGGGTATTGGATTTGGCGAACGCTAGCTCTGCTGATAACAATCAGGTATGTAGTTCCTTGCGAGATATCACTGATCAACAAGCTGACTCGACGTTGCCACCAATATGTTGCAGATCATTCTCTGGACCGTCAATAAACCAGCCACCCCGAATCAGCAATGGAAATTTGCGCCAGCTTAATTCGAGGTTGTCTGGTCTTCAACCAAGGATTCCTTGCTACTATGCGTCTGCGTCTGGATTCAATTTTGGTATTTTTGTATGTAAAGTCTTGGGTTACAAGGCCGAAGAATGAGGCTGAGTTCTTAACACTGCGTCTCCACTTGTGGCTATGTTGAGTTTGTCCCAATTTTCTCTGTCTCTCTTAATCGATCATGTCAAAAATTGTTTCCGATTTTCTCTGGGCGCGCACGCGTCAGCTTTTCTCTCTCAGTAACATCTGCTTTACCCTTTCACCACTGCCAATTTCCATGTCTAATCTTCATCAGTTTCCTACACTTTTCCTTTCTCCAACCACTATCACCTCAACAACCCAGTGTTCAAAATGTTTGATGGGGAACAGGAATGGTTGTACGATGGGATTGGGATTGGCAAAATCATCTCGAGCATTTCAAGTGGAAAATAATAGGCTGGAATATTTGGCAAATAAAAAAGCCATACAGAAAATGGTAATACAATGTAACAACTATTTATCAGGTGGCCTCGTACTCGCCACGCGCAGCATTGGCCCACACCCCCTTCATTATGGAGAGTAGTAAGACAATGATGACGCTGACGAGAGTTAATTTGGTAGGGGGATGGCGCATTGGTGGTGTTTGTGTTGTTGTCGGGTATGAATAATGAAGGTGGTAGTGGTAATACTAATGGTGACTTTTCTAAATCCACATCCAAATCTACACCCAAACCTACTATTGAATACCATGAACCTGGCCACCATAGCATATTTAAATCGTTATTAATTACAGCGTTGCCTTGGAGCTAAAAAAATGGTGTCTATCGATAGCGTAGGATCCTCGCTATTGGAAAAATATGGATGGTATTTTTATCAATGAAAGTGATTGCTCAGTGAATATTTTTCTGCGACGAGTCGAAATTTAGCCAAAACTAGGAAGCTGGCCACGCGTGAGAATATTTGTAAGCTATCAGTCCGCGTCAACGACAACGTCCATTTCTCCTCCTGTTAGTCGTTCATCTGTCTCTCCAGGCATGCGCAGCTATGCTATAAACATATCTCGACATATCCCAAGTGTTTTGGGATAATAAAAGACCTTATATTTCTTAACTTTCCTCTCCTCTCCTTCTAACACTACATATGCACTATGTACCATGCCCCACCTATAACTCAAGTCTATGTACTCAGAATAGCATACCAATACATAGGAATCATGATTGGAATAATCTACAGACATGGATTGATGTAAATGGCATGAAATATGCGGAAACTAGTCAGCGGTCAGACCTCATTGAGATGGGTAGTAAGCAGTGTAATTTTTGGACCTTGTCACATACTGCAATGGTGTGCTGAGATCTTTTGGGGACTTCTTTGATGGCCCTCGTAGCGTGCTGGAGTCATGATCCCTGACTACAAGTGGAATCATCAAGAGAATTAAGGTTGAGAATTGATCTAGGCAAAATCAAGGCATAATGGAGCACAGGGGCTTGGAGACCAAATGACAGTGCTGAGGACAATTTTCCAATTGAAATCTTGTAGAGAAGTATGAAAAAGTTGTTTGGAACACTATTCTGTTATTACAATTAGTACTAAGGGTCAGCGAGAAGATGGTGATATTTGGGACAAAACCTCCCAATCTCAACATCTCCTGAGTGCATGGGCTAAGGAATAATCATCATGAATCATGCTCAGTAGTCAAGATTGAAGGTCAAGTTACACAACTATGAAGCTTTTTGGTCCCTCAAATCAGTTGCTTCCACCCAAGGCCTTCATCACTCAGCCCTTACACCAAAGGTGTAGGCGAGGAATGGAGCCTGCTCAAGCATCAGGGAAAACCCCTAAAAATGGAAAAATGCAAAATTGCATGAAATAAGATGTCAAAAATGAGACTGCAAAGTTTCGTTGCGCCCTGAAGTCATCTGGAGTCAGCATGCAAAGCAGAAGGTGGTGTGTTCAGCATCCGAGCAGAGAAGCAATATTCAAGCTAAGATAGGTGCATAAGGCAGGTTATTGTACAAACAAGCAAATAGGGTGATTGCTAAAGAAGCCCAGACATAAGGGAACAAAAGGAGTACAAAATGGACAGAAACGATGCAGAGAATGATGAGATACGGTGCGATTACACTACCATGGGCAGTTGCTTACATAAGGATTTCCCGTAATTCCCATCATTTCACGTCAAACTTTGCCGATATCTCAATGACCACTACCTCCTGCCAGACGAGCTTTGGTACGTGAACGAGGATTGTTTAGTAGTATTTTTTGATTTTACAAAAGCTAGCCAAAGTGTCCTGGTTCTAGAGATATTCACCAAATGGCCAGCTTCCCGGTGTGGCCAGCTTCCTAGTAAAACATAGTACGTCTTTGGGAGGGGACGGGGACGACCACGAAGACAACGACGATAAAATCCGCGAGAGGGGGAAGAGGTGGAACGAGGACGATGACAGGAATGAGGACGAGGACAAGAACGAGGTGGACTCAGGTTGGGTTGAAGGAGAAGAAGGACCAGGACCAGGAGGAGGACCATTAGCCCCAGCATGATCGATAGCAGCGATTTCTTCGTGTGTTAGACTTGTGGGGGCTATCAGTGGGTGGTACCAAGAAGACGAGAAGAGGGCAGGGAGATAGGGAATGGTTGATGGTTGATAGTATATTGGGTAGACGTGCATAGTATTGGTAAATTGAGAAGGGACCCATGAGTGGGGTTTGGGGGGAAGTCAGCGGGTCAGCGACGATTAGCAAGAGAAACAAAAAGTGATTATGTATAAGAAACAAATCCACATACTCTACTCCCAATTTCTGCAGACTGTTCTTTAGAGACTTGCGTAGAGGGATCATCAACCCGCATTTCGTGGTAAGGAACAAGTCTTTTCTGGTGAGCCCGCTTTCTTTGATTGCGCGCCCCACGAATGGTTCGGTTTCGTAGAACGCTGCGGTGTCGAGATGGGAGAAACCGGACTCGAGGGCGAGTTGGACGTAGGTAGTGACGTCGTGCCGAAGGCAATGGTGGGAATCTACAGAAGAGGGTTGGATGGGTCAGAGGCGAGGAGGAGGAGACGTACGTTGTGGCCGCCGTTGAGTGGAAGAGACATTGCGCAGTTGCTATTTTTGGTAATGTCTAGGGTCAGCCATGTACCCGGTCGACGACTGCCCGTAGTGGCATAGTTTGCGCAATTTTCTCTCTAGGTACGTAGATAAGACAGATGAAATTGTGTTGCCAGCCTGAGATAAAGAATACAAACGCGAAAAAGGTAGGAGCAGAATAGTATTACAGAGAAAGATCCTTCACGCTACGTATCATCTGTTCTGCTCCGTAGGAACGCGGTTTAATGCTACATTTGAAGGGCAGTGGATTGCTGTAGAAAAGTCTGTTGTCAATTTCCGTACCTCAGATAATCAGTAGGCTTCATCCTTACCACATAAAATCTAAAGTGTACTCCACATTAGGTTCAATCTCATTCCCGTTCTCGTCCACAACTTGTGTTACATCAAAGCATGCTAGGATGCACGCTATCGCCATCCACATGGCTGAAATCGCTAAATCTGTACCAGCGCAAAGTCTACGGCCAAATCCAAATGCTGGGTTTGGAAAGGGGACATTTGGGTCAAGAGAGCCGTCTTCTTGTAGAAAGCGTTCTGGGTTAAATATATGTGGATTTGGTCCGTATACAGACTCGTCGTGAAGCATTGCCCTGGTGGGATTACCATCAACTCCAGCGCGATAGATTACTCTTCCTCAATGGTCACTCACCAGCCATTCCCAACTACAGTAGCACCTCCAGGAATGTAATACCCGTTGTATTCGTCATCTTCGACACTCCTATGAGGCACGCCTATCGTTCAGAAGTATATCAACTTGGGAATCCGACATGAGCAGATAAGATAACTTACTCAAAGGTGTGAGTGGTATCCACCGTAGGGTCTCCCTCAAAAGCGCATCCACATAGGGAATGGAACCAAAATCTGAGAAATCGGCAAGTCGCGCCCCTCCAGTCCTTTCGTCAACGGCTATCTGCCCTTTCCTCATAGCGTCGGGATTCTGGACTAATCCATGAATGAATGTTCCTAGAGTGGAGGCGGTCTACAGAAGAAAGGTGAGTTGCCACGTCGGTGGCTAAATAAAAAATAGATAGATAAATAAAAAATACAGACCGAGTCAGCACCACCTGCGTACACCAGTCCCTTTGTAAGTTATATCCAAATGGTCAAGGATGAATCAAGGTCTTGCCTGAATACATCGTCGTTAGTACAGCTTGTAAAACTTTCTCGGCTTCAAGCTGACGTTGTGCCGTTGAGGAGGGTTCGGAAGCCAGTTTCTCCAGAGAGCGGCTAGCGACCGAAGGGGTGAAGTCACCTTTGGACTGGATATGATACAAGATTAGCAAAACAGGCAGCCAACTGACCAACGCATCCGAAGGCGGAAGGTACTCACCATAGCGCCCTTGACAAATTCCAGAGGAACAACCGCCATCGCAGACATATCCTTATTCCACTCCCTGGCTTGACGCTTGAAGCCTGCTCCAGGAAACCAGTCTGGGATGTGTTTGAGAGCAGGAAGTTGGTCAACCAGATAAGAGCCCGAATTGACGGTAAGTGCTGCAGCGTGCAAGGCCTTTTCGGCAATATTGATGAACGGGTCATTTTCAGGCTGAACCTCGATGCCATAGGCGATTGAAAGGATGGTATTCCCGGCCATGCTGCGCGAGCATTAAGTGAATGAGGTCGAAGGAAGTCAATAAACTTGGACGCACTAGCGCAAATGTTTCAGAAAGTCATCAGGTTTGTCAAGTAGGAGTAACAACAGTTTCTGTGTTGCTGAAGTTATGGAAGGGTGATATGTCACCAATGCTCGAGGGTTCAGTTCTTGATGAAAACCTTTCCGGCAGGCTGTTCCAGACTGGTCAGTATGTCCTTAAATAGTTACTGTACAAATCACCTCGCCAGAGATCACCGTAGGGCATCAAACCGATGTTCCAGTTCATTCCGATCCTGGATATGAGCTCAGATCAAACGCAAGTCACTGAAGCAATACAGAGACTTGCAGCTCAAACAGCATGGTAAATCGAGGCCTGTAGGACATTTGATGAGCTTGAAACTTGAAAAAAGAAATTTAAGTATATGTATACAGACCTGTCTGAATAATTAGAGGATCGTTTTTCAAACAGCTCGGTCGCTGCTTTGAGAGAGTTGACAACTATGAGCGGTGTACCCAACAAGTCCAGGTGGATAATGTCAGAGCCTGTGAGAGAGCCATTACGCATGATGGTAAACAGAAGAAAAGAAGCAAGATGGAACGTACAGACCATATTTCCTCGACATGTCCCTATACGTAACCCATTCTCTCTTCGGAGGAATATCGAAGATGTTTCCGATGATGGGGTAGCCAGGAGGGCCGGGAGGCAAGCGGCGCAGCCTGCGATATCGTGATACTCTGTTCACTATGAAGCCGAAAACAAGCAAAGCCAGGAGGTCTGCTGCATAATGCCCTATCATGGCGAGTAAGTAACAGCGGGGAAGGAAAGGTCCATGCAATGAAAAAAAATCGAGCTTTTTATATGCGCCTGGTTCAACAGTAATATGTATAGATACCGAACCATTCCTCTTACATCGTTCACGGTTCCGTTGTAACGGCCGGTCACAAGAGATGGTCTTGGGCAGACAGTGAGAAGGAGCACTGAATGAGGATTGAAGGAACATTGAATATTTTGAGGTCATTGGACCTCAGTGAACGTCGCAGAGATTCAAACATCTGTCTGAGAAGTTGACGATAAGCGGAGGTAATAAAATTGGTGAACTGAGCTAGTACGTGAGGGAGACTGATAGCAATATTTTACCGTGACTTCCGGAGACTCTTTCCCGTTCTCTCTCGCAAAGCAGTCCCTATGACCGCTAACACGCCGAAAATACAAAAATATCCGCTCGGCAGAAAGGCGTACAGAAACACACTTTTTTACAGATATATCTTATATCAGTAGTAGTGATGTGATCTATCCGTCGAGCGGATATTTTTGTCGTTTTGGCGTGTAAGCCTTTCAGCTATCATAACAATAAACCACATGCCCCATTTATGCGTCATTAAATGCATGAAAGGAGCTGTCGATGACCCATGAAATTCATTTAGAGACTACCTGTGTGCTTGAACTTTGAAGGACCACTGAGCTAAAACGAGAATCGCCTCGTCGACGTCAGTACAGTGAATGCGAAGAGAAAAAAAAAGTGGTATCACTCACCTCATCGTCGTAGGTTTGCTAGTAAAGTCTCCAACATGTCCTCGTTATCCTTTATACTGCGTGTAGCGAAGACATCCTCATCTTCCGACTCAGTGTTGGGTAAGTATTGGTGGAAAGGAATGAGTGCTGTTAACGAGCATGTGTAGACTGTCAGGCTTTTATGGGATGAAGGGCGCCAATAGTAAATTAAAACCATCAACCACAATGCTATATCCAAACCATATTTACCAACTGGCCAGTCTTCTTCGATAAGCTACGGATATGTGGTTGGTTGATGCCGGTAGAGTCGCTGACAGGAGCCTAGTGCGTCCGGTGTAATTTCACAGGGCTCTTGACTCTTGTTTAAAATGGCTCGAATCCAGCTCAAGGCATCCAAGTACCCTG
>JAACJM010000702.1:0-12207 GCA_013368315.1 Tetrapyrgos nigripes
TGTAGAGATTCCTTGATCAACAGCAGGAAATGCACCATACAAATGTACTTCTGTGATTGAGAGACCTTGGGAGAAATGCAACAATAAGCAAAATGAACGTATGAAGAAATACAAAAACGTACCGTGGACCGCAAAGTAAACGGGATACCCAGCTCCGTCTTGATAGAGTTTATCGCTCTAAACGTCTTCGCTCTAATCCATGCTTTCATCTTCTTCAACTCTGCCTCCTGCAGCCTTTTCGCTCTCCCCATTGTTATCCCATGCGTTACCAGATACCTCGCAGGATTCTCGGACCTTAATGAGGAGGCCAGAGAAGACTCACCCAGGTTTGTACGCGCTCACGGGTCCGGCTGTTAAGTCTCTAGAGCTTCTTGACTAACGCAGCTTCACGAGGGGGATATTTTTGCGCGTAGACGGGTGTAGGATTTATCTGAAAAGGTAGAAGTGTCCAACCTGCTGAGTGTAGGACTCTGCGCCTTCCGGAGTGAGTAATACTAGCAGCGAGAAACGGATAAATAAGCAAAATGAACACAGTGAAGAAATACAAAAACATACCAAGACTCGCAAAGTAAATATGCACCTTCTGAGCCTCAGGACCCTCAGGTACACCCAGTCTCATCTTCAGAGAATCTATCACTCTAAACGTCCTCGTCCTCACCCATCCTTCCGTCTTCTTCAACTCCGTCACACTCGTTTCCACCCACTCTCGCAACATTTTCCCTCTCTGCATCTCCATCCCGTGTTATCCCAAGCATCACCAGATACCTCGTAGGGTTCTCGGACCTTAACGAGGAGGCCAGCGAAGACTTGCCCAACTCTGTTGATATATGTTTCACAGGTACGCCTATGATTGAGTATCCCAAGCCTCTTGACCAACGCAGCTTCAAGCACGAGGAGAACGATTTGCGTGGAAATGGGTGTAGGATTGATGTGAGAAGGTATTCGTATCATCTATGTCATACAGAGCAACCCATAAAGGAGTCAGAAGCAGAGTATCGGGCATCGGAGAGGAAAGATTTGAGGTGGTGAAGTCGAAGTTGAAGTGGGACGTGTTCGTTGTTGTACTAGTCCAGATTCGTGTTTCCAGCCACATGCTGAGCGTAGGACTCGGCAGCTTCCGGAGTAAGGGATTCTAGTGGCGGGAAACGGATAAATGAGCAAAATGAATGCGATGAAGAAATACAACGTACCGTGGACCACGAAGTAAATAGGCACCTTCTGCATCTCAGGACCCTCAGGGATACCCAGCCCTGTGTTAAGAGAGCCATGCAATCACTCTAAACGTCCTCGTCGTCACCTATCCCTCCGTCTTCCTCAACTCTGTTACACTTGTTTCTGCCCACTCTCTCGCACCCTTTTCACTCTCCGCATCCCCACCCCATGTTATCCCGTGCGTCACCAGGTACTTTATTGGATTCCCGGACTTCAACGATGACGAAAGAGAAGACTCATCCAAGTCTGTATGACCTTCAGAGCTACGTCTGTCGAGTATTTCCAGCCTCTTGACCAACGCAACTTCACAAGGTGGACGGTTTGCGTGTAGACAGTGTAGGATAGGTCGTCTATATCATAACGAGCGACCCATGAAGGAATATGGGAGTCGGAAGCAAGTATCGGGCACCGGAGAGGAAGCATTTTAGGTGGTGAAGTGGAAGTGAGACGTGTTTGTGCCAGTTGTACAAGTCTAGATAGCAAAATTTTATTAGACGTTTGACCTGTGTTGAGAGATAGCAAGAGATATACATACATTGAAATTTGTTCAAAGACCCTTCTTTGCCCGGCTCAGAGTAGACGATGAGGAATCCAGGACCCATAGCTCATTGCTTCCATGGTATATCGCTTAAAAGCAGGGAAATGCCATTTCCCGGTTCAAATTCCCGTAATGCCCAACCTTGTTCTTCTGACTCCTCGCTCTGATCCCTCCGTGGAGCACTCGTTAGTCAGCCCAGGATTGTCAGCGATAGTAGGCGTAGCTGCTAGAGCCAGAAAACAGAGAGCTAGAACCCCCCCCCCCCCCCCACGTGAGACACCGGATGCGGATCCAGATGCCTTTCTAGCTGTAGCCGTCGCAGCTAAACAAGACGAAGCACCCACTGAGGTCGGGGGAGTAGAGCTGACTGTGAGATATGGTGTATGGGGGTAGGGTATGAAGAGTCGGAATCTGGATGATACAGGGTAGGCGCAACAGGAAGGAAAGATGGAATGGAAAGGCAGGATGGGGAAACGGAGGAATAGGGAAAAAGTGAGTCAGTTACCGGTGTCCAGTGCGCAGCAAAGACAGAAATACAAAATAGTGAACCCAAGAGAGAAAGAGAAAGCAGCCAAGAAGACGATGAGGAGGACTTTGGGCCCAGGGGCAAAGAAAGGAGGGGGGAAAAGAGAACAATGGAGAAGATACATACGTCCTCGCCTCACTCAACTCTACCAACCTTGGATGTTTCTTCGCTTCAGAGTACAGTCCACCAAACACCACCCTTCTGGGGATGCACCAAACCAACTTGCCCCACTACTCGTCCTCCTCGATCCCGGCGCAGCAGTAGGACTAGCAGACCCAAGTACAGTTTTCTTCAACAAAGCCAACTACCTTCCATACCATTGGTAACTGAGTCGAAAAAGTGTGGAAGTTGCATAGTGTAGAAGCTTCTGGAGGAAGGAATTCTAGCGGAACGGTTAAATAAGCAAAATGAATGCGATGAAGAAATACAAGGACGTACCATGAACCGGGAGGTCTATGGGCACCTTCTGGGCTTCAGGACAGGAATACCACGCCCCGTCTTGAGAGAGTCTATCACTCCACTCTTAACGTCCTCGTCGTCACCCATCCCTCTGTCTTCTTCAATTCTGTCACACTCGTTTCCGCCCACTCTCTCGCAGCCTTTTCCCTCTCTGCATCTCCATCCCATAGTATCCCATGCCGCCATGCGCCACTAGGTACTTTGTTGGATTCTCTGACTTGACGAAGACGAAAGAGAAGACTCGTCCGACTCTGTATGACGTTCACTCGTAGTACGTCTGCCCCTCTTGACTAATGCGGCTTCTCAAGGAGAACGGTTTGCGCGTAGACGGGTACCGGTGTATAATTCATGTGAGAAGGTCGTGGTGTCGTCTATATCGTAGAGAGCGACCCATGAAGGAGTGCAGGAGTTGGAAGCAGAGTATTGGACACCGAATAGGAAGGATTTGAGGTGGTGAAGTCGAACGGGGATGTGTTTATGGTTGTATCGGTCTAGATAACAAAGCTTTAGATGTTTGACCCGGGTTGAGAAAAGGCGAGAGATACCTAGAAACTCGTCCAGAGACACTTTTTTGCCCACTCGGAGTAGACGATGAGGAGTCCCTTCAAGCTCGTTACTTCAATGCGGTATTGAGGTCAAGGCGCGGAAATACCACCATACTATTGCCTGGTTCAAACTCCCGCACTGCCCAACCTTGTTCTTTCCACTCCCAGCTCTGATCCCTCTATGGAGTAGTAGTCACAGCTGCGGGACAGCTGGAGCTAGACGAAAGAGAGCTAGAACCCCCTCCACACTCGGCACCAGATGGAGATGTAGATGCCTTCTAGTCATAGACGTCGCCGTTGCAGCTGAACCAGATGAAGTACCCGTTGAGGTCGAGGCAGTAGAGCTGACAGAGACAACGGAAGACATCGACGTTGACGCACTGAGCCCCGGTCACCCAGACTGGCAAACCTGACAGCCATGGTTTGAGAACGGCATTCATAGGATGGGGCTGTGTTTCCGATAGCGATAGTAGTGTGCGTATGGTTAGGAGTATAGGCGTGGATGAGATATGAGTGTATGGGAGTAAGAGTATGGAGAGTCGGAATCTGGATGATCTGGGGCCGTGGGTAGGCGTAACAGAAGGAAAGTTGGAATGGAAATGCAGTGTGGGGAAATGGAGGAATGGGGGAAAACTAAGTCAGTTATCGGTGTTGAGTGCACAGTAAAGAGAGAAATGCGAAACAGTGAACCCAAGCGAGGCAGAAAAAGCAGCGAAGAAGACGAAGAGGGGGACTTTGGGCCCTGTGGGGAAAGAAAGGGGGGAAAGGGGGGGGGGGAAAAGAGTGTAAAGATGTAAAGAAAAGGAAAAGACACGTACATCCCAGCCTTAATCAACTCTACTAATCTCGGACGTTTCTCCACTTCAGACTAAACACCATCCGCCCTACCCCTCTTGGGGGCGCACCAAACCCACTCGCACCACTACTCATCCTCCTAGATCCCGGCGCAGCAGTAGGATTAGCAGACCCAAGTACGATTTTCTTCAACGGGGCCAACTACATTCCATACCGTTGGTAACTGAGTCGAAGAAGTACGGAGGTTGTGTGGTGTAGAAAGCCCTCGGCAGAGGAGAGTAATGGGGCCAGGAGAGGTCGGGGATGTCGGGCGGGTTGGTAGTGGGGAGCTTGGATGGGATTAGGATTGACGTTGACGTTAACGTTGAGAGTGGGGGCTAGGGTTGGGGCCAACGGTAGGAACGCAGGGACCAACGCAACAGGACTCGCGAATGAAGGCGAATCATCCAAACGGCATATCCTCCTCCCTCAGATTCTACCACGTCCCAGTGGACACGCATTCAGCAATGGCGGACAAGACATAACAGTCATGAGGTAGATGGAAGGTGGAGGAGAGATTGGTGTTGACATGAGTAGGAGAGTCGAGAGAGAGGTCGAGCAGGACGAGTTGGGGACAGAGTCGGTCCGTATTCCTCTGACTAATCAGTCGCTTTCTTTGGTCCAGACCGTTGTTGCAGTACTTATGTTGCCCTGAATCAATCGCGTTTGCGCCAACATGGTCTTTGCTTCCTGTTATAGACTCTACTCAAGGGTTGGAGAAGATCCAGCCGTTCCTTTCGTACTCTTTTCGGAAGGCGAATTGGAGACGGCTCATAAGATGTGGATTGCCCTGGTACTACGTCTGTCTCTGGCCTCTACGTTCCCCTGATCATTGTAGTGCTATGGCTAACATGGCATCAAATTCTCTGTTCCTTTATCCCTCGACTTCATTCATGTCTCTTCAACAAACCATACACACAACAACCAACCAGTCTACTCACCCTTCTCCCTCTCCAGGAAGAAACGCGCATGATGGACCTGGACATATCAAAATTACATCGAAATGGCAAGGAGCTGTACAGTGTCACTGAGCACAGTGAGTAATACCTCAGTACTAAATCCTTCATCCTTTTCGCTTTCTTTTTGTCCCATCGTCGAGTCCCAGATATATTTATACATCATTCATTTTATCACTCCTCTACATGTCATACCTCGCTTGCCATCCTTACTGGAGAACATACTGTGTAACACAGAAGATCTGATGGCCAAATCACTCATCACGTCTAGCTGGGCCTGAATGCATACAGGGTGGGGGGAGTTTCTACAAGACATAAGCGTAGCATGTAACGTACTGTCGCCTAGCGTCATAGGGCTGATAATAATATATTATTTTGCGTATCCACCCTGTCAATCAAGTTCAGTCCTCCACATCAAAGGATGTGTCTATTGTTCTTCGTCTTTCGTCCCACATTTTACATGGCTTTTTATTATTCTACTTGTTGCTTTCTACCTCCAAAATGGTCACTAATCTTCAGTTCTTCTTCCTTCGTCCTTTCGCACCCAATTACCTTGACAGCTACTTGATATCCAGCTCTTCACTTTACCTGACACATCTCTCCTCGCATACACTACTTCCTCCCCATTTATCCAAATTACCATCAACACCCGTTACCTTCAAGCCTAACAATTCACATGTCTGTTCCCGCCTTGGTGGCGATACTCTCCTCGCATCTTCTACACCTTTACGTCCGATTCCATGTACTATCTGGGCAACCACTCAAGGAGGTAAGCAGGAAGACAGAGGGTGGACCAGCATGTTCAAGTTGGATGTGGACGGGGATTTTGTTAAGAAATCATTGTCTTCGTCATTGTCTTCAGCAGCAGGGGTAGAAGGAAAAAATGTGGAGGTACTAGAAGTCGGCGTAGAACACAATGAAGCCCCAACATCATGAGGAAGAGCCCATGCTATTAATTTCTATGCCAAGGAATTCCAGCTTGTGTCTTCATGGGCATAGGAAGATACCAATGCCACCTCTTAACTTACACTCAACGAAACTAAAGACGGAGAAGAAGGCACTGTATACATTCTCCTTTCAAAGAATTCTGATACCACTTCACTTGGGTCTCTACCAGATGGATTACCTGGACGAGGTTAAAGTGTGTGTATTCTCGAATGGGACGGGTGGGGACGGGTGGAGTTAAAGAAGTTGGTGGGTGGCCCGAGCATGGAATTGGGGCATTGGGAGCTAGTATGGCTTCGGGGATGGAAAAAGGAATGGAAAGAATGATGGGAGGAAGTCATGCTGTATGGTTGGATTAGCTATTGAAATATGTAAGTATGTACAAAAGAGTTAGCTAGGTGATACCAATGAAGATATCTATGTAGCAATGCAAGGTAATAGAGTAATCCATCTATCATGGCAGTCATTGGATGCTGCAGCAGAATTTGGTTGAGATAAATGTCCGTGCTTAGAAACTTCAGCAGAATCTTTGAAACCCTCAAAGCCAAATTTAAAAACGCGCAAAACCTTACTTACCATGGTACGAGTATCTCAGAGACATGTGGACTTTTTTTATAAATATGATTTTTCTTATTGAACTGGACATAGGCAACAAAATTCTGGATATACGGATTTTGTGATATTTACACATTTGATAAATGGAATTTCTGAACAGACGAAGGGAACAGATATAAGATGTTGGTTTTCAAAAGAAAAGGCAGCATTATTGATGTTTTTGTGTGAAACTGATCAAATGAAAGTTGTAGAAGCATAGAAGAAAAAAAAACTAGATATATAGAATTGTACTGAACACTCAATCCTCATCCTCAGGATTATCATTCCAAACAGAGGTCCAGTCTTCACCACAAACAAATGTGCTCCAGTCAACTTTAACTGCAAACTTTTTAGCATCTGCAGGAATGGTGCCAGCCTGCCTCAAATCATTAAATCCTCTCAGATGAGGTGGGATCCATAAAATTAACTTTGGCTCAGGTTCAGCAGTACATAACCAACCCTGAGCATTAATGGAGCATGATTGATTTTCTTGATTATACTGGGAGATTGAGGTTGGAATGAGGTTTGGATTGGAAGGATCAATATTCCAGATCCTTACTGTCCTGTCCCCAGACCCTGAAACCACATGTCTGCCATCTGGTGAGAAGGCCACTGAATTCACCCAATCTGTGTGGCCTTTCAGAGGCTTTCCAACCTGCTGGCCAGTCTGCATATCCCATATTCTGATAGTCCTGTCAAATGATCCTGACACCACATGTCTGCCATCTGGTGAGAAGGCCACTGACTTCACCCAATATGTGTGGCCTTCCAGAGGCTCTCCAACCTGCTGGCAAGTCTGCATATCCCATATTCTGATAGTCTCATCATTAGATCCTGACACCACATGTCTGCCATGTGGTGAGAAGGCCACTGACCGGACTCTATCTGTGTGGCCTTCCAGAGGCTTTCTAACCTGCTGGCAAGTCTGCATATCCCATATTCTGATGGTCCTGTCACCAGATCCTGACACCACATGTCTGCCATCTGGGGAGGAGGCCACTGACCCCACCCAATCTGTGTGGCCTTCCAGAGGCTTTCCAACCTGCTGGCAAGTCTGCATATCCCATATTCTGATAGTCTTGTCATCAGATCCTGACACTACATGTCTGCCATCTGGTGAGAAGGCCACTGACCTCACCCAATCTGTGTGGCCTTTTAGAGGCTTTCCAACCTGCTGGCAAGTCTGCATATCCCATATTCTGATAGTGCCATCATCAGATCCTGACACCACATGTCTGCCATCTGGTGAGAAGGCCACTGAAAGCACTGAACTTGTGTGGCCATTCAGAGGCTTTCCAACCTGCTGGCAAGTCTGCATATCCCATATTCTGATAGTCCTGTCACCAGATCCTGACACCACATGTCTGCCATCTGGTGAGAAGGCCACTGACCCCACCCAATCTGTGTGGCCTTTCAGAGGCTTTCCAACCTGCTGGCAAGTCTGCATATCCCATATTCTGATAGTGCAGTCATCAGATCCTGACACCACATGTCTGCCATCTGGTGAGAAGGCCACTGAGTTAATGTCATTTGTATGGTTGGAGAGCTGCTGAGGCTCTTCACACTGCTGGAAAGTCTGGATATCCCATATTATGATAGTGCAGTCATCAGATCCTGACACCACATGTCTACCATCTGGTGAAAAGGCCACTGACCTAACCCAATGTGTGTGACCTTCCAGAGGCTCACCAACTTGCTGGCAAGTCTGCATATCCCATATTTTAATAGTCTTATCGAATCCTGACACCACATGTCTGCCATCTGGTGAAAAGGCCACTGACCAAACCCATTCTGTGTGGACTTTCAGAGGCTCCCCAAACTGCTGGCATGTCTGCATATCCCAAATCCTTACAGTCTTATCAGATGATCCTGATACCACATGTCTGCCATCTGGTGAGAAGGCCACTGACCACACTGCTTCTGTGTGGCCAACAAAACACCCTCTAAACTGGTGTCCTGTTTGGAGATCCCAAATCCTTACAGTATTATCCCCAGATCCTGACACTACATGTCTGCCATCCAGTGAGTAGGCCACTGACGTCACCCCTTCTGTGTGGCCTTCCAGAGGCTCTCCAAATTGTTGTCCTGTTTGGACATCCCAAATCCTTACAGTGTTATCATCTGATCCTGATACCACATGTTTGCCATCTGGTGAGAAGGCTACTGAATTAACTAGATCTCTGTGGCCTTCCAGAGACTCTCCAACCTGCTGGCCAGTCTGGATATCCCATATTCTGATAGTGTGGTCATCAGATCCTGACACTACATGTCTGCCATCTGGTGAGAAGGCCACTGACCGCACCCACCTTGTGTGGCCAGCAAAAGACTCTCCATACTGGTGTCCTGTTTGGACATCCCAAATCCTTACAGTATTATCATCAGATCCTGACACAATATATCTTCCATCTGGTGAATATGCTACACTGAACACTATGCTTGTTGTTGATATAGTCATTGGCAGATTGGTCCATCTATGTCTTCCAATTTTGATAGCATTCTGAATATATTTTGTGAAGCCTTCTACCACATTTAATCCAGGTTGTTCTACTGTATCATTTTGACCAATTTGTGGCAGGTTGAGGACTGTGACCTTGTTTTGCAAACTTTTTTTTCGCAACATGGCATTAATGACCTTGGACATGGCAGAATTCTTCATGAATTTCACGAGGGACTTGCCCTTTTTGGCATGAATTTTGGGGAGCTGTGACTGTGGGTTTGTGAAATGGTACAGCATTGGCAATATTGAGAGGTAAATATGTGGTGTACTTTCAGACAAAACAATTCCAAAAGTATCTGCTATCTGATGAAGTTCTTCTGTCAAGGTTCCTACATCTTTATTCTTTTCAAAATTTCAGTGGGTTTCCATTTAGGTACATAGCTTGCTATTCTTACCTTATTGATATTTGCCCATTGTGACATATCCCCTAGACATCTCTTTAAAGCAAAGTATTTCCCCATTACACTCATACATTCTAACCAGAAAATTATGCATTTACTTCTCATAAAATCTGTGATCGTCAATTGGATCATGTTGCCTGCAGGTTCAACTTCTGCTTCCCTTGCATGTCTAGTCCAGCTGGAACAGCTATATCTTAACTCAGATGGGATATACATATTAACCCTATCCTCTATCGTTGGATTTTTCACTGCCTTATTCTTGAGAAAAGAGGTCTCCAGGTGGCAGATATTAAATCTAAGCTCCTTTCTCATAATCTCCAAGCAAGCACTAGCAAGTTGCAAATGGGTAAATTTTGGATGGATATTGAGCTTATTCTCTGAAGATGTGAGAAACTCTCCAAATGACAAATGATAGTATAGCTTTCCATCCCGATCATAGACTAGTGCTCTTAATTGATTAATCACTTCTTCAGTGACTCTGGTTGGTACATCAACTCCTTTTGCACAAAGCAAGTTTTTCAATGTATCTTGTGAAACAGGTTCAATCACTGCCAGAATTGCTCCCACCACCACTGTAAGATACTTGAGATTGTCTTGTTGGGAAAATGACTCTGTCAAGACTGTCTTGTATAAGTGATACAAGGGTTCATATGGTTGCAATTCATCATAGGTGCCTTTTTTCAAGTTAAGTATAATCTCTAGCCTTCCAGCTTTATCCACTCCCATTTCTATAAATGTTAGAGCTGTAGTGACCCAGATGAAAAGTCCATTTGCTTTTGCCAGCATATTGTCCATCTTTTCATTGGAGACCCATGACAGTTTGCTCATGATCAACTTTCTCAGATCATCAGCAGTACCAATATGATCAGAAAGGTCAATCTTCTTGATAAAAAATTCTCCCATAAGCTCCTCTGTGATTTCTGGATTTGGTCTGCTTGTCACAATTATCTTGAGCCATGCAAATTGATTTAGAGTTTTGAGATGGTGCAATAATTCTCTGCGATTTAAGCCTGTACCCCATTCATCAAGTCCATCAATTATTATAATCACCACCTTTTCTGATGATTTGATGATCAGCTTTTCAAGCACTGGTAGATCAAGGAATAATTCTAGCTGCTCAGAAAGTGAAAGGCTTGTGCCATCCAAAGAGGGATCCCTATTGAGAGACTCCAGAAGACCTTTCCCATACTCCGGAAAAACCTGAGCCAAATGATAGCTCAGAGTTGGGACCAAATTACAGATGTGACTTGTTTCCTGTCCTTTGACACAATGAAATGTTAAAGCCAGTTTGACTTCTTTCTTTGTGTCTATTTTTCTGATTTTACGGGCAAGTGAAACTGCTATGGCACTTTTGCCAGTCCCAGCTATACCATATATCCAAGCAATGGTAGTGTTGGTGTCAATTACCCAGTCGCAAAGGTCATTAAGAATCTTGACTCTTGTTCCCTCCAAACAAGTGTCTGTCTTTCTTGCTGGCTTAGCAATTGGATTCAATTTCTGCTTCAATTCCTTAAGTATTTCTGCCTTTTCATTGGCTGATACTTTGTAAGTTTGAGAAAAGAAATATAAAAATACAAATCAATTTAGTACTTACCACCAAAATTATTGTTGGTAGTCTGAATAAAGTCTCTTCCAACATTGTTGATGGTCACTCCTGTCATAGTGAAACTTGATGCATTTGGAAACATGCTTTGGGTGACAACAGTGGTCTGTTCTATTTGGGAAATGACCAAAATTGGTTGTTCATATATCGCATGGTTCTCATTTTTTGGATAGCACTTACCTCCTGTGTTTGAGTTTTCCTGAATTTGTCTCTGACTAGCAGAGTTATTTCTGGATTGATTTCCAATGTGGTGCCTGATAGTGTTGTTTCCTTGTTGAGGGTCATTTCCATCCTCTGAGGTACCCATGATGCCACGGGAATTCCAACAATGATGAGCAGAAGGCACGAGCAAAGAAAAGTGTCCAGTGCACGTGAGCCAGTCTTGATTGGTTGCGCGAAAGACTAACAAGTGTCCAATGCACGTGAAGTACTCTTAATTGGCTGCGCGAAAGACAAGCTTTTACTGCTATCATTCACTCGCAAACTTCTGAGCTTCTTTGCCAAAGTCATCTGACTTGACAGAACTCGGACAACGTCTCTAGTCAAGACTCTCGACTGTTGATTTTGGTACAGTGCTCAAACGGATATTTATTCACACATAAGAAAACCTGGCACTAGCAGAAACACTTCTCTCCTTCCTCACATTAAACTGATAACTGTCCGGCAACGATTTGATCTGCTTCACAGCACTATTGCCCCAAGTTGTCTACTCACTGTCAGATTCCTCCATTTCTCAATACATCTACACCACATACATCTTCAAAATGCGTACTTATACCCGGAGCCATGATTACTAGTAGGATCACTTAAACACAACATCCTACTTTGAAAGGTTATCCTATCCTATATGTTTCCGTTGATCATCCTACGCTGTATGTCCAGTTTCCATATCTTGGAGCAATATGTCCTCACTTGCTATCTTTGGGCTTTTGTTTGTATGAGAAATGTAATTGTTTTACGAGGCCAAAGGAGATGATGGGTGAATGGCAGAGAACATTGTTCTTGGTGGAAGAGGTGCCATTTATCGCGGAAGTGGACACCAATATGACAAGGGACGGGGAGACTCAGTAAAATTTCACTAAATTACACAGAATCTA